>JBBPBX010021016.1:14277-42793 GCA_038048925.1 Garcialebias charrua | reverse complement strand
AAGGAAGGAAGGAAGGAAGGAAGGAAGGAAGGAAGGAAGGAAGGAAGGAAGGAAGGAAGGAAGGAAGGAAGGAAGGAAGGAAGGAAGGAAGGAAGGAAGGAAGGAAGGAAGGAAGGAAGGATTCCAAAAGCTGCTGGACTTCAGCTCCAACTCCACTTGAACTGCTCACAGTCCAACTTCTCCCAGACGTCTGCTGGAACCATGTGGGCTTCTTGTGAGCCAGATGTTGATGAACCATGTGGGCTTCTTGTGAGCCAGATGTTGATGAACCATGTGGGCTTCTTGTGAGCCAGATGTTGATGAACCATGTGGGCTTCTTGTGAGCCAGATGTTGATGAACCATGTGGGCTTCTTGTGAGCCAGATGTTGATGAACCATGTGGGCTTCTTGTGAGCCAGATGTTGATGAACCATGTGGGCTTCTTGTGAGCCAGATGTTGATGAACCATGTGGGCTTCTTGTGAGCCAGATGTTGATGAACCATGTGGGCTTCTTGTGAGCCAGATGTTGATGAACCATGTGGGCTTCTTGTGAGCCAGATGTTGATGAACCATGTGGGCTTCTTGTGAGCCAGATGTTGATGAACCATGTGGGCTTCTTGTGAGCCAGATGTTGATGAACCATGTGGGCTTCTTGTGAGCCAGATGTTGATGAACCATGTGGGCTTCTTGTGAGCCAGATGTTGATGAACCATGTGGGCTTCTTGTGAGCCAGATGTTGATGAACCATGTGGGCTTCTTGTGAGCCAGATGTTGATGAACCATGTGGGCTTCTTGTGAGCCAGATGTTGATGAACCATGTGGGCTTCTTGTGAGCCAGATGTTGATGAACCATGTGGGCTTCTTGTGAGCCAGATGTTGATGAACCATGTGGGCTTCTTGTGAGCCAGATGTTGATGAACCATGTGGGCTTCTTGTGAGCCAGATGTTGATGAACCATGTGGGCTTCTTGTGAGCCAGATGTTGATGAACCATGTGGGCTTCTTGTGAGCCAGATGTTGATGAACCATGTGGGCTTCTTGTGAGCCAGATGTTGATGAACCATGTGGGCTTCTTGTGAGCCAGATGTTGATGAACCATGTGGGCTTCTTGTGAGCCAGATGTTGATGAACCATGTGGGCTTCTTGTGAGCCAGATGTTGATGAACCATGTGGGCTTCTTGTGAGCCAGATGTTGATGAACCATGTGGGCTTCTTGTGAGCCAGATGTTGATGAACCATGTGGGCTTCTTGTGAGCCAGATGTTGATGAACCATGTGGGCTTCTTGTGAGCCAGATGTTGATGAACCATGTGGGCTTCTTGTGAGCCAGATGTTGATGAACCATGTGGGCTTCTTGTGAGCCAGATGTTGATGAACCATGTGGGCTTCTTGTGAGCCAGATGTTGATGAACCATGTGGGCTTCTTGTGAGCCAGATGTTGATGAACCATGTGGGCTTCTTGTGAGCCAGATGTTGATGAACCATGTGGGCTTCTTGTGAGCCAGATGTTGACGAACCATGTGGGCTTCTTGTGAGCCAGATGTTGACGAACCATGTGGGCTTCTTGTGAGCCAGATGTTGACGAACCATGTGGGCTTCTTGTGAGCCAGATGTTGACGAACCATGTGGGCTTCTTGTGAGCCAGATGTTGACGAACCATGTGGGCTTCTTGTGAGCCAGATGTTGACGAACCATGTGGGCTTCTTGTGAGCCAGATGTTGATGAACCATGTGGGCTTCTTGTGAGCCAGATGTTGATGAACCATGTGGGCTTCTTGTGAGCCAGATGTTGATGAACCATGTGGGCTTCTTGTGAGCCAGATGTTGATGAACCATGTGGGCTTCTTGTGAGCCAGATGTTGATGAACCATGTGGGCTTCTTGTGAGCCAGATGTTGATGAACCATGTGGGCTTCTTGTGAGCCAGATGTTGATGAACCATGTGGGCTTCTTGTGAGCCAGATGTTGATGAACCATGTGGGCTTCTTGTGAGCCAGATGTTGATGAACCATGTGGGCTTCTTGTGAGCCAGATGTTGATGAACCATGTGGGCTTCTTGTGAGCCAGATGTTGATGAACCATGTGGGCTTCTTGTGAGCCAGATGTTGATGAACCATGTGGGCTTCTTGAGCCAGATGTTGATGAACCATTAGGCTTGTTATAGATTAACCGATTCGACCGGATATCCGGTTTGACAAGCTAGCGATGTGGTTGCATCGGTAGCAACCACGTAAACCGACAGCAACCAGCCACAAATTCACAGATGAACCGGTTGAAAAGACACGGACCGGTTATCGCGAGACTTGCTGGGTTTACAATGCGTTTCTAAAACAACGCGAGAGCGAAGCTATTCTCACGCATGCGCCATAGCTCACCAAGAGGACGAGCATGGATGTAAATAGTAGCCGCGTGCGCTAGCGAGTCACCGCGAAAGATTTTCAACACATCAGCCAGACAAAAATCTAAAGTGTGGAACGTTTTCGGGTTTTACTAGGACGGAAAACTCGACAAAAGCCACGCTATTTGTAAGCTATGCAGCGCACCTCCGAAGTACACTGGTAGCACAACAAACCTCGACCAACAATTTTTCAAGCCTCATAACAACGAGCAGGAGCATGCAGTTGCCACACACAAAGCGACGGGTAACGTTATCACTTCTTCAGTAGCAGCAATAACTCCTGTCAATGAGCCCACAGAATGGGTGAACAGTCTTGTTGATACACAGAAGAATAAACACGTTGTTGGACCCGAACTGCGTTGTCTCAGCCTTCACCTATAATATAAGCTGCATGACTATGACCCACAGCCATACAAGATTAATAAGAAGCATAAAGCTACAACAGTAGCCATGATGCAGAGAGGACATTCACAAGCCTATCACCAGAAACAACATCCCTGCATCACAAGGTAAATCCCCCAACACACTGTCAAAATAAAATATACATACAGTATTATGGTGCATTCAGTTACAGTCTGCTGTGTTTTGTTGCTGTCACTAGATTTATTCTGCCCACTGTTTTTTGATTGTTTACACTACATTTAATCATACTGTACACTAAATGTAATGTCATGTTTTATTTGTAGATAACGGGGGATTCAGTTCAGAGAGGTCCAGTGCAGACTGAACCTGCAAATGGAGATCTGGATGTCTGCAATGATACACCCCAGACCCAAGATGAGCATACAGGTTTGTGTTTTATAACTTGTGATCAAGAATGAGCTGACTTTGTCTTAAAGTTGTGCTGCAGTCATTGTATCAGCATAAAACACATTCACTATAATGAGAGAATCTGCATGCACAGAAAGAGTTCAATAATCATCATGATGATAATGATATATCTTTTACACATGTACACGAGTCCCTACATAAATAAATTCTGAACATCAGATGAAGATTTTTACATAAAATGGTAAAGTCAGTAAAAAAAAAAACTTCATGGCTAACATAGTCAGTAATATATGGTGCTTGTTTTCTATTTCAGATGATGAACCACCTTGTAAAAAGAAGAAAATGTCAGCGCTGGACGAGCTGTTGGGAGAAGACTTTGAAGTGAGGATGGCAACTAGATCTGTGAGGGACCAGGCCAGAAGAAGTCAAGAGGTAAAGAGAGCATGTTTTTATATTAATCCGTGCCCACCTGCTCACACAAACTCATGTTCGTGCTGCTGTTGTTAGGCGTACTGTTCTTGCATTATGTTTTGTATTATTAAGTTCAAGTTCAAGTGTTTATTTGTCATATGCAGGTTAACACAGGGTTAACTTAGTACAATGAAATGCTCAGGATGAGAAAAAACGATTTTGACTTGCTAAAAAACAAACAACAAGCAAACAGGAAATACTAAAGCATGCAATAAGGGTACAAAATAAACTACCAAAAAGTGAAACAGTAATTATAATATTTACAAAGTTTCTGAAGAGAAAAATAGTAAACAACATGGTAGAATTTTAACGGTGAAGCAGGATGAATTTGTGTGAATAACTATTTCAAGGTAGTAATGAAATATAAGCTAAAATGCACATGATCTATATTGCACATAACTACCAAACTACAGGTTGTGTGACAGGTTATTGCACAACAGGTTATTGCACAGGACTCAGGAGCTTTGTGCTTAGCTTATTCCTGGTTTTTTTTCCTAGTGATTTTTATTTTATTACATGCTGCTGTAACCATTTGTGCCTTTTATATTTTTTCTGTATTTTCTGTAGGAAATTTTCTTTTAGCTGGTCTTTTTAGGTCCATGTTTAAAAATAAACACATTTAACATGTGATTATTTTGTTTGGCTTTTTACTTTATTTTTACTAGTGCTTTACAGGCTATCATTCATTCATTCATTCAACCTTTATTTATACAGGCTAACCTCGTTGAGTCATGGGGACTCATTTACAAGAGGGACCTGTCTCACTCACGCCAAACAACCATCCACTCTCTCACTCACACTCACACCTAGGGTCAATTTAGAGTCACCAATCAGCCTAACATGCATGTTTTTGGTCTGTGGGAGGAAACCGGACTACCCGGAGGAAACCCACGCATGCACGGGGAGAACATGCAAACTCCAATTTACAGCACCCTTTTAGATATGATATATGTGGACTTTTACAAATTTAAAAATGCTCTAAGAATGTCACATTTATAGAAGTGGTCCTTTTTCTTTCATAATTAAATATTTGTCTACCGGTACATCAACAAATGTTAAAACGTAGAATTATTTGAAGTTTAATCGAATCGAACCGAATCGCTTTTACACTGAATCAAATCGAATCGTTACGTTTTTAAAATAAATCGTTTTTGAATCGAATCGTAACCTTTGTATCTAGATGTGAATCGAATCGTCTGTCACACAGAGATGTACAACCCTAGTGCAATGTCTGCAGAGCCGCTGTACCAAGAGAAGAAAGCTCTGTTGCGACCTCCAATACATCAAACTTAATAAACATCTGAAAAAGCACCACATTAAAGAGCACAAGGATTGTTTAACCAGGCACTGTTGTAAAGTTAGTTTTACTTTGGACGTTCGAGCTCCCTGGCTTCAGCGGTGTGTTCCTCTCGTTTAGTCCGAAGCAGGCTGTCTAATATCTGTCAGCTGCACTCAGTCTGCCCGTCTCGGAGGAGGAGCAGACTGAGTGCAGCTGACTGAAATCAGACTGCCTGCTTCGCTGCTTTATTGAATATTTGCAGCCAAGATATAGTTTACATTTACCCTCCAGGACATATTTATCAGTACAATAGTAAACAATCATAAAAAAGCATATGAACAGGAAAAATAAAAGAAAATTATAAATAAATTAAAAAAACACAAAAAAACAGCTACATTATAAAGCGATGTAAAATACTAAAATCAGGAACATGTCTGTGTTGGTTTTTGCCATGAACTTAGCAGATGTTTGAAGCCATTAACCACTTTAATATCCACTTCTTTAATATCCACTTCTTTACTATCCACTTCAGCATATTGTTTTTATGCTATTAGTGCTCAGTGTATATTTAGTTGTTTTTCTTAGTTCATATCTTAGACCTTATTACTGTTTTTCTTTTACATTTTGTTGTGGGATGTAACTGGGACCCTGTGTACATAATCTCATTCCACCCCATGTACCACATGTGGTGTGTATGACAGTAAAACTCTATGACTGACTGACTCTGACTTTAAAGCTAGAAATAAAAACGTTTTGTGTTAGCAGGATTTAATTCTATCTTTGAAACTTATCCAACATTAAAACTTACCTCAAGTTGCGTTTTTGGACATGCATGCTTATGTTTGTACAAATTGTACTTGCCTGTAGAGAGGAGATTATTACAGCCTCATATAAAATCAGTAGTGAGGATTTTATCGGAATAGTATTGGTATCGGTCGACATCCAGATTTAGGTATCGTGATCGGATCAAAAGTTTAAAAAAATAAAAGTGGATCGTGCCTCCCTAGTTTTAATGAAACTAACCTTATAGTTTTTTGTTGTTTTTTTTAATATAAATGATGTAGCGTCCATCCAACCAAGGCCTTATCAGAGACAAAAGTGTCCCTCAAAGACACAGAACGTCCTCAGAGACACTGTGTCTCCTACCCACTTATTTTGTGTGTGTTAATCTCCCAAGTCAGGATGAGTCTACATCCTGACCACCCCTGGTTCCATTCTGACTATGATACTTAAATCTCTCTGCTAATCAACTCTCTTTTCTGAAAGAGACACCTATGCCCCTTTTCCACTGTTACGGTGCGGTTCAGTTCAGCTCGGGTCAGCTCGCGTGTAGCCTGGCCCTCGCCTTCCTACGCATCTCCGCTCAATTCTCATTTCCCTTCACTGCTCCGCCTGGGACTTCTCCCATAGAGAAGGATTTCTCCGGCTGATTTTTGACAGGACCAATCAGAGAACAAAAGGGGCGGAGTTTTTGGCCCCTAACCCACGCCCACACCTGTCCCAGCGAGCAGCCGCATGTTCTCATTCAAAGCGATGCAGGACTGTTTTATATGTGACACAAATGTATTAATTTCCCCTTCTTAATCCCTTATCTGGAGTTTTCTTTTGTTTTTTTGGCCAAAAGTCAAGTGATCGCTCCCTCCTCCCTCCTCGTCCTCCTCCTCTCCCTCCGCTGATGAGGAAATGCCTCAGGTTGTCACGAGAGAATTAAACTCGGGTTTTACGTTGCTGCCCGAGTCCCATCAGATTTTCTGGTCTTCTAGTGTGCTGGACCAGCGATCCCTGGTTTTATTTTTATTTTTTTAGAACGTTTTATTAACATATAAACACAGAATATGCAGCGGCAGAGAGAGAAAATGCAGCAGGAGGCGGAACTGATGATGATTTCAAGTTCACCAGAGCAGGAAGCAGACCATATATGGTTCTGAGGGGGAGGGAGCAGAATGCTTTCCCTGTTCAAAATTTTTCTAAGATCCAATGGTTTTGTTCCTCAGCAGAGGCCACGCCTCCAGCAAGAATCGGTTCTCTATGGGGAAAGTCCAGACCCTAGTACGAAGCGAAGTGAAGGACAAGGGTCTGGTTTTAACCAGGCTAGCTCGCGTGTGGTTGTGTTTCCATTTACACTTCTGTATCCGTTCTGTAGGCGGGTCCAGAATCCAACTCTTCTTACCACCTGGTGGCGGTAGTACTCCCTTAAGCTATTTACTAACCACCACTAGAAGAAGAACACCCTAAGGACTTTTTCACAGATTGTTGTGGAAGAGATGTCATTCTGTAATGGAGTACCTCATGAGCTGTAACTTTTAAACCTGATTAATAATCCTACCTTATTGCCTTCTCTGCCTGCTTTAAACCCATGTATTTCCCACTTTAGTATAGATTTTTACAATAAAGCTGTATTAAAAAATCTTCACTTCATGTTAAAATTGCAAATTGTCACACTGTGATCTTTGAAACTGTTTTTACAATAAACTACAGACTTGGAAACTATTTGGTTAAAATTTGTCCTTAAATGTTAAAGGTTTGTCTTTCATTAAATTTAAAAACATTAAAGTATTACTATTAATTAGTCAGTTGGTCTGCGAATGCTGTGGAGTCCTCCTAGAAGACCTGAAGAGGTGGCTGTTGATGTCTGTGTCTCCCTGGTAAAGCTTCTGCCCCCACGACCTGGAAGCAGAAGATGATGGATGGATGATGGAGGAGACCATCAAACAGCATGAGTGGTCAGTTCAGTTGAACACCTGCCTGTTTGCTTCAGATCAGCTGTTCAAATCTCTGCAGGTTCAAATAAAAGGTGCACCAGGTCTTTCAGCTGAATCTCTCAGGGGCCACAGTTGAACGGTTGATAACTGAAAACTGTCCTTTCTGAATTTTTGACTGTTTTTATCTGACTTCATCCTAGAATCATAAAATTTGTAACGTAATAGCAGTTGAGCATATTCTGGTAATCTTTTCTTAGGATTCAGTAAAGGTCAAATGCAAATGGAAATTTTTCTTAACTTCCAGTATGGATTCAAACGAACATTGTACACACTTAACATTGTAAAAATATATTTAGGAAATTTAATGTTCAAGGACACCACTTGAGAAAAAAAAAGTTTAGTAGGAAAAGTAACAAATGGGTGGGTCGGGGTTTGGGGCGCCGGGAGGGTTGTCGGGGGCAGGGATGTTGGAGGTATCTGGGCAGGGGGGCCTGCTTTCGCCCTGGGGAGGACCTGGGTGGTTCTGGGGGATGTCTGCTGGTGGCTGCATGCTGGCCCTCGGGTGGTCTGTTGCGACCGTCATGGGTCATGATCGGTGACCTGGCTGTGCTGAAGTGGGCGCCGGGGGCTTGGGTTTCTGGGGGCGTGTCATCCCCGGACTTGGGCCTGGTGGGGGTCGGGGATCTTGGGCTTTGGCGGGCGGGTTCCCGGGCTTTGGGCTGACTTACGCTCTGGTGCCCGGCTCTTGATGGGGGGCTCTCGGCTTGCTGGTGGGTTGCAGGTTTGTGGGCTGGGGGGTTGGGTGTCTGGGGGCATGACCAGTGGCCCATGGGAGGGGGCAGGTTAACCCAGCTTGGGTGTCTAGTGTGCTATGTGTTCTGAGAGTTGTTACTATGATGGGTGGGTGTAGTATTTCTTCTGGGGTGGGGATTGGGTGGATGTCCTTGATGATGGCCTGAGATGATGCGTGGCTGGCCGGCTGGCCCCTTTCTATGGTGGGGGCCCGCTCCCGGTGCTTCCTGGCTCTGTCGGCGGTTGGATGGTCGCTCTTGGCCGGGTCGTCCATGTGGGATTTGGCGTCCTCTTGGGTGGCGGGTTGACTTCAGTTTGTGGGGGTCTTGGCGGCCCTGGGGTATGTGGGCTGTTGGTCCTACTGCTGGTGGCCCTTGTGGCCCTGTCCCTCTCTGGTCTGGAGCTCAATGGACCTGGCAGTCGGAGAGGTGTCTTGGCCTCGCTCCTTGGGTGGACCCTGGGAAACTGGGGGGGGGGCTGTTGGTTCAGCGGGGAAGCTGACTCCCTGCAGGAGCAATTGATCCTGCAGTTATTTTCTCCCCATCCCTTATCGCACACCTCTACCCTCTTCATTTTCAAATTTCATACATGTAGGGATTTGGGGGCTCGGGTGTGCTGCAACAATTTTACATCTCTGTTGACAGAGCCACCTGGGACTCAATTTTATTATACACCTTAGACATTCACTCATAACATCCTCATGACATTCACATTTAGGAACTTGGGGTGTGCACTATGACTATGGGTGGTGGGATGACACTCTCGCCCCCTGTGCCTGTGCTCACTTCCAATGATGCATTTAGACTGTAAGGGTTTGGATTAGAGTTGGGGTGGAGGGGAAACTGGCATTATGCCAACCGTTGCTCCTTCTCTTTCCATTTTTTTAATTGCACTTTACAACAACACATCAACAGCACATGGGGCGGCCGTGGCACAGTGGTAGTGGCAGTCGACCCCCGATCGGAAGGTTGGAGGTTCGAATCCCGCTTCCACCCACCATGTGTCGTTGTGTCCCTGGGCAAGACACGTAACCCCGAGTTGCTCCCGGTAGGTGTGGATGGCGCCTTGCATGGCAGGCTACCACTACCGGTGTATGAATGTGTTGATGGCTGGTACTGTGAAGCGCTTTTGGGCACCTTAATAGGGGGTTGGAAAGTGCTATAGAAGTAAGCTCCATTTACCATTTACCACATATGGGGGCGGGGGTGTGTGTGTCGGGGTCTTGTGTTTTTTTTTCGTGCTACCCCCTGGTTCCCTGGCTGCCATTCCGGGGGTGGGGTCCGGTGGAAGGGCAGGCTGTCGGGTGTTGTCCTGGACTATGGGGGGTTCGGGGCCTGGGGGTTTGCCATGGGTGGGGCTGGCGCTGTGCTCTCCCTAGGGATGTTTGGACTCAGGTGTCCTGTCCTGTCGGCTGGGCGCAGGTTGGGCCAGATCTTGGATGTCGGCTCCTCTCCGCCCCAGAATGAATGGGCCTACCTCCTGGATTTGGGCGTGGGCTGCCCCATGTAGGGGGCAGATACATGTCTTGGATCTGGGGGGTATAGAGTGCATATTGGGAGTATGAATGGAATGTGTCGTTATTGTATGTATTTGAGTAAGTGAGGGTGAGGATGAGGGTGGGTCGGTGTGATTGTCTCTGTGTATGAATGACTAGTTGTCAGGTCGGGACTTAGACTGCCACCTCTTTGATACAGCTGGGGCTGCTTGGTGTCGCGTTCCTGCCACGCGGCCCCCTATTGGGGTGTGCCTTTGCCTGCCGGCGCACTTATGAGTATGAGTATGTCGCTGTTGGCCCCCGGGTGTCATTGTGTGTAGTCGCTGGTTGGGCTCTTCCGGTTCTCTCCTACGGTCGGATCTGTGGGGTGGGTGAGTGGTTCATCCTGTTTGGGTGGCCCTGGGGGCTCCGCGCTTAGGGTCCCTCTTGGGGTCTAGGGCTCTGATCCCCCCTTTGTCTGCCTCGGGTCTTGGGGGCCGGGTCTCTGATACTTTAAGGTCACTATTGAATGTTCTATTGGAGAAGCCTTATACACTTATGCATGCTCACAACCACACACAAATAGATGCAGGGATGTATATGAGGTATAGTATTTAGATATGTAGATGTGTATATGACTGCATATGCATGTGTAGTGGGCATGACCGTGCCCGCTCTGATACACCTGTGTATTTTTTGAACTGTTCCAGAGATGACCTTTACTGACCTCTCAGTAAAGCAAGACATTTAACACAATTTATTCCATTAATTATAATCTAAGAACATAGTCACCAAAAGAGACTATTTCTATCTTTGATTTTATTCTAATATAATCAAAAGAATAACTTTTGTCATTTTCATGATATATGTTGTATGCTGTCATTCTTTTAATATGGAGTATTACTGTGTTACTTGACCATATAATGGTGTCAGAGTGAATTTTATGTGTTATTGTGATTTGCAGATCTGTTCCAGAAGGTTTAAGACGCTAATCTAAGTACAGGTAGTCCCCGAATTACGAGCGCTCTGATCTGCGAGGTTCCAGACTTACGAGCTGCGAATTTTTGGAAAAAACGAAAAAAATACTGAGTTTTCATGTGTTTTTTCACTACAGTTAGCAAGTTAAGCATATAAACACACGTTTCCGATCATTTTTATGCACTCAAAAGTAGTTTTTAGATGAAAATAGAGTGTTTTTAGGTGCGCTGGCGAAATTTACGAGCGGACTTCCGGGTTGCGAATTTTTGGAAAAAACGAAAAAAATACTGAGTTTTCATGTGTTTTTTCACTACAGTTAGCAAGTTAAGCATATAAACACACGTTTCCGATCATTTTTATGCACTCAAAAGTAGTTTTTAGATGAAAATAGAGTGTTTTTAGGTGCGCTGGCGAAATTTACGAGCGGACTTCCGGGTTGCGAATTTTTGGAAAAAACGAAAAAAATACTGAGTTTTCATGTGTTTTTTCACTACAGTTAGCAAGTTAAGCATATAAACACACGTTTCCGATCATTTTTATGCACTCAAAAGTAGTTTTTAGATGAAAATAGAGTGTTTTTAGGTGCGCTGGCGAAATTTACGAGCGGACTTCCGGGTTTACGAGAGAAATGGCGGCCGTTCCAAATTACGAGATTTCCGGTTTACGAGCGCCCCCTTGTGACGGATCTCGCTCGTAAATCGGGGAATACCTGTATCTCTCCTCCTGGAGTCTATGCGTCTGCTTTTTCCTAAACAATTTCTCTCTGCTGCTAGTTGTGGCCTTGTATTCATGATAACAGCAAGTGAACTCATCGACTGTCTTTTTAACCAATGAAAAAGAGACAAGTTTCTCTCATCTCAGAATCCTTTCTTAAAGTTCTAAGCTTTTGCTGGAACGTTAGAGTCTGCTGGGAACTTCGAGAGATGTGAACTTTCCCAAAGAGCTGGATGAATGCCTGTCACCCGCTAAGGACACGTCATCCAGCTAAGGACTAATAACATGTTGTTATGAGTCCACTTCGAACGAGCGTAAGCTCAAACCTTGTTTATTCCTTCCTGGAATAAGTTATCTTGAGCCAGAGGCCAGGAGCTGCCACATTTTCTGATGACCAACGCGAAACCAGGAGACGTTGGAAGGTAAACGAATAACCTGCTCAGATGTACTGGTTCCCGCAAGGACTCCGTGCATCTGAAAGCTACAAGGTCTTCTCTTACCGGGCTGTTGTCAAAAGGTAAAGAGCTGTTTACAAACGTACCTGGGATTTAGCCGAAGTCGGATGGAAAGTGTCATTTCTGGTTACACTCAAGATAAATAACTTCCCTCCTAAATCTCTCCAACCTCTTTATTCCTCATATTTCCTTCCTTCTCAATTTCAAGCTGGAAACTATATTTTAAGCTAAGAGCCCTCAGACTAAATGTTTTAACATCTGTATTGAAGTCTGTTGTGTTACATTTAAGTGTGTTGATGCGTGTTAAATTGCAAGAAAGTGAAATCCTGTCAATCAAGTGTAATGATGTTGATTTTAGTGATTTATTTTAAATAAATGGTAGTGTCTCCTGGCATACCAAGCTAAACTCAACGTTTTTGTCACTTAATGGCTATGGTTATTTATCCATCACAAAGATCACAGAAATATTAGGTAAACTGAAAAAGAAAAGAATCCGTGAAATTACTATTCAATCTGAATAAGTAAATTGATTAAGGTAAAAGGGAGGTCAGTATTAATATTGTCCTCCTCATAAATCCTTTACATCTGGGTGGCACCGTACGTGTTTAAAGACACAATATGGTGTTTACCCTCATGTTCACTTCATCTGGTGGCCCTCGTACCGGTTTCTGAAAGTTTATTGATAAATCTGTGGTCTCTCATGAACTGTAACGTCATGTTTGCATATTAGGATCCGAGTTTTAAACTCTGAGGATAATAATTTTGGCTGGAAGTGTTCAAGACAGGCGGATTCTGCATGTTTTTATCATTTGAAGCTGAGAGATTATTATTGTTTCAACTCTGTTACACGCTGTTGGAAGCATTCAGGTGAGGTTTTGTCAACCCGTGGTCTGTGGGGGGTTCTGGTTCGGTTCGGTCCAGTTCACGCACAGACTCCTGTACAAAGCTTTGTTGACCGCCGTGTCAAACTGCCTGCCCTGAAAGCTATTATTAACCTACCAGATTGCTGTGTGTGGTATTTTACATTTTAGAGAAGGTCATAAAAAGCACATTACTGTTAGAACGTGTCGGATAGTGGTTCGTGAAACCCGAGTTCTGCTCCTTTAACGTGGACAGAACCGACCTTGAAGTGGCTCCAAAGAGAGTCGGTGTTTGTTCAACAGCTGCAGTGCTGGGTTACTGAGCGTAACTAAGTTGGCCTGTCTAGATGTGCTCGCCACATGTTTCAGAATTTTGGGGAGTTAATTTATAGCGTTTGAGTTGTTTAAAGAGTCTGTAAAGTTGCGTTTCTGTTGTGCTAAGCTGACGTTACAGCTACGTGTCCTACATGTCTGTTTATGAGCTGTGATTGGATGAAACGAGTGCTGTGAGCTGTCAATCACTCTCGTAGCGAACGCTGATTCGCTGATGTGGGAGCGCACGCCGTTGCGACCAGCCCACTTTGTCGTCATTTCCGGCACTACATTGGTCGAAGGTAAGAGAACTACATTCACCATGAATGCTTGGAAAATGAACTACAAACGCTGTGATTGATTTGTTGACGTCACATATCTTGTAGCGAGCTCCGCCTCGCAAGTACTGAAGCTGGTGACGCGCTACGCACGCTGCGTTGGCCCACCCATTTTTGTCGTCACTTCCAGGTGCCGCACTTTGAGTGACAGGTCACACGCTCGCACATGCACACACACACACACACACACAAGGTGAACGGAGATTTCACTAAAAGCTTAAAAAGCTCATTTGAAGCCATCTACACTGTCTAACAACATAAATTTGTCTCTGACAAGAACGCGGTTCGAACAATTATCACGGTCACACTAGAAACTAACTCTAAAAGGTTGTTTTTATTTTTAATACTGAATGGAAAAAATCAGTCGCCTCGTGATAACATTAAGACTTGAATCTGCCCCCTGTTGGACGTTAATAGATGAGTTCTCTCAACACATCATAAAAGTCAACATTTTTATGGTGAATTACCAGCTTTAGGAATTGTTCTGTACACAAACAAAAACATCTGTTTATTTTAAATAAAAATTTTAGAATAACAGAGGTACACACAAACAATTAATGCTCATTTTAAATACTGAAGAGATTTAAAATAACATTCAAAAAGCATCTTTTATTTGATTTTCAAATTAAATTAAAAAAAATGATGGAGAACAGAGCATTTCCACATTAAGCTCTTCACATCTCTGAATTTTAAACAGAATTGTTGTACATCTGTACACTTTTAGTTAAAAATTGCATTTTTAACGTTTTTCTGTGTAAAATTAATGACTCCAGTTTATTTTAAATGAAAAGTTTAAAATAACAAACGAAAGTACATTTTTCACTCCAAAGAAGCAAAGAAAGCAGACCAGATTTGAACATGTCACAAGACAACAAATTGATAAAAATCACTGATTTTTATTTGAAGGAACATCATTACTGTACTGTTATGCTGAGCGCACGAACACTCGTTTATTTTAAATAAAAAATTGTTTAAAATAACGAACAGAACGTCCTTTTTCACTCCTGATAACTGTCAAATGCAGTACAAAATCAGTTTCACTGAGACTGCAAGACATCTTTTTAAAGGCATGCTCAAGCAGCATCCTGTCACATTTTAGTGAAGTCATTGCATTTAAGTCAGCCCTCTTTTATAAGCGTTTGAGTAAGAAAAAACGGAAATCAGGCTGCTTGGGTTAGTTAGTAACTGTTGTTTGAACGTAAGTTCTATTTTAAAGTTAACACTGCAAGAGTGCATTTAACTTTTACAAAGTTCATTGAGGGTAAAAACCTGAAAAAAGGTACCTATGAATACTTATTACACAGTGAAACGCGTAAACCTCAGCTGATTAGTTTATTTGACTCAGTGCTACATTAAAAGTGAATATTTATTTGCAAACACTAACATGAGAACAATCTTTTGATTTTTTTCACACAAAATCAATACAATAATGGACGTTAAACAGGGTGAAACAAGTGAGAGGGTCCACTCCATCAGGGCCCCACAATGGCTTAGAACGAGCCGAGGTGGTGACTGCTCAGTTGACAGGTACACTGAAAAAAGAAATACTGCATATTACTTAATTTTATTTGTGTAACATTTTTTCACTTAAAAATATTAAGTTAATTTGAATGCCCTGAAATTGGTTATAATAACACATGAGTAATAAATAAATGTATATGATATTTTCAATTATGTTTGAATGAACTGTTTAAGCAGAAATACTGAAAAAAAATGAGTAAATGCAACTAAAAATATAATGTGAACTAAATTAAAAACCTGAGTAGAAACTAATAAAGAAAATAAGTAAATATAATTGAAAACATCTGTAAGATATAACTGCTAATTTTTAAATGACTTACTTAAAAAAATGTGTTGTAACTTTTTTTAAACTTTATTAACTAAAAATATAATGTGAACCAAATTAAAAACCTGAGTAGAGACTATTAAAGAAAATAAGTAAATATAATTGAAAACATCTGTAAGATATAACTGCTAATTTTTCAATGACTTACTTAAAAAAATGTGTTGTAACTTTTTTTTAAACTTTATTAACTACATTTGACAAAATTCAGTAGAAAAAAAAGCCCAATATCTCACAGAACATGAACACTTTTATTTTTTTATTTTTTTTTCAATCAATCAATCAATTTATTCATTTCAAAATTTAAAAACACAAAAATACTGTTTACAAAAAAACACAATATAAAATCAAAAATACATGAAATGAAAGGAGGCAGAAGAAGAAAAAAATCTTGTTATATCTGCCCCTTCTTCAACAAAATTAATTCATACAATCAATTCAAACAGCAATCACAAAAATAAGATTTATAAATGATTTCTCACATAATACCATATATAGTATAGTTTGTATATGATTTAATTTATGAATATTTGTTTAAAATTTTTTATTTTAATCATTTTCTTAAATAAAGATATTGATGATGCAATTTTAATATCAGGTTCCAAACCATTCCACAGTCTTATTCCTTGTACTAAAGTAGACCTACTTTTTAGACTGGTTCTGTGTTGTGGCATAACAAAAAGATCAGTTCCCTTGAGATTATAAGTACTAGTCCTTTTTACAAAAAGCATTTGGATATTTAAGGGTACATTTAAATTCTGAGCTTTGTATAATACTAATAGAATATTATAGTCAACCAAATCATAAAACTTCAACAACTTCAATTCGTAAAACAAAACATTTGATGGATGGCAGTAATGTTTTCTTGCTATAATTCTTATGGCTCTCTTCTGTAAAATAAAAATAGGTTTGGTTACAGTTTTGCATGCTGTACCCCAAACATCTATACAGTAAATTAAGAGCGGGAGTATAATCGTATTGTATAACAAATATAGTGCTTCATCATTTAGTAAATCTCTAACTCTATATAGCACTGCAATGGACCTAGATATTTTAGTTTTTACAAAATTTACGTGTTGTTTCCAAGACAACTTCTCATCAATAATTACACCCAAAAACTTCACCTCACTTACCCTGCATACTTCAAAATCGTCAATCTTAAAAAGAGCATCAATTGTTAGCTTTTTCTTACTAAATATCATATAATTGGTTTTAACTAGATTTAATGATAACATGTTTAACTTAAACCAATACTGTATTTTTACAAACTCAGAATTTATCAACTCAAACAATTGTTCCAAGTTTTTACCTGAACAAAAAAAAGTAGTGTCATCAGCAAAAAGAATACATTTAAGGATACTAGACACCTTCATTAAATCATTCACATATAAAATAAATAACTTAGGTCCAAGAACAGAGCCCTGTGGTACTCCAGATAATACATTTCTTAAATCAGATCTTACATCTTCAATTTGAACAAACTGTTTTCTGTCTTTTAAATAACTAGATATCCACTGTAATGCAGGTCCTCTAATACCATATTTTTTCAATTTATCAAGTAAAATGGTATGGTCAATGGTGTCAAATGCTTTTTTTAGATCGACAAATATACTTATACAATTTAGCTTGTGATCAACAGCTGTAGTAACTTGTTCCATTAATTCCATTAGAGCCATGGATGTTGACCTATTTGATCGAAATCCATACTGACTATTACTTAGAATGTTATTTTTTTCCAGAAAGTTGTCAAGTCTAATTACAAAAAGTTTTTCTAAAATTTTAGAAAACTGTGGCAACAAGGAAATAGGTCTATAGTTGTTAAATTCACTTTTATCACCATTTTTAAATAAAGGAATTACCTTTGCTATCTTCATTCTATCTGGAAAAACTCCAGTTGAAAAAGACAAATTACATATATATTGAAATGGTTCAATAACATGACACATTATTTCCTTAACCACCATCATATCTATGTCTTCACAGTCTTTCGATTTTTTGTCGGTACATCTGTTAACTACATTCATTATTTCATCTTTGTCAGTTCCCTTTAGGAACATACTGTTCACACAATTTTCAATTAAATAACTCACATTGTCCCCCATTTTTGGTATGGCAGCCGCAAGGTTGGGTCCAACATTCACAAAGTAATTATTAAATTCATTTACAATTTCAAGATCATCCTGTATTTCTTTGTTATTTACCACATAATGTTGGGAAAGATCCACGCTAACCTTGTTTTTCTTTTTTAGAACACCATTCATTACCCGCCATGTTGCCCTCATATCACCACCACATTTATGTAACAATTCACTATAATACTCTCTCTTATGTTTCCGTATGATCCATGTTAACTTGTTCTTGTACACTTTATATTTGTTTTCCGCCTCGAGTGTTCTGGACTTCAAAAAACAAGAGTACAGATAGTTCTTTTTTTTACAAGCATTTTTTAAACCATTTGTCATCCAAGGTTGATTTATGTTAACCTTCTTTGTATTAATTTTTTGCACACAATTTTTTTTATACAAAACCTCCAGAATATTCATAAAGATTTCATTAAAAAATGGGTTTAAAATTTCATTTTAAACAGTCTTCCTGCATAACATCACATTTCTTTCTAAAATCTATAACTACCACAAGTTTTACTTCCTGATGTATATTGCACAAAACCAAAAAGTGCTCTTTTAGGGCTTTTTGTCCCCAACCCTACTACAAAACACATTACAACAGGGTTACTACTCAAGTGTTCTTTAAATCTGTTTTGACATCTGAACTATTACCGTACCAACTGTCTGTAGTACTCTGGTAGACACAATTTAGAACATTTGAAGTTGAACTAAACTAAAATGCTTCTTACCAAATCACCCAAAAAAAAAAAAATACTACATTTATGTAGTTTGCATATTAATACCAGGCATTAACTTCTTCACACTAAACCCATTTGTGGCTAGTAAAAATAAAAAAATAAAAAATATCAGAAGATGCAGTATAAAAACCTCTGCAGCATGTATGAAATCACATTTAGGTATTAAAACATACTGTCTAAATTTTATGTTTTCTTAAACCACTGGAATTTCTAAAAATACAAGAACAACTTTCTCCTTAGAAAGTAGAACATTCAAATAACTGTGTGAACTGTCTTTAAACTCTGAATTCAAAATTGAATGCCTCATACCACACATAAATGATCTAGTAAACAACAAAATGCATATCAATGCAAAATAAATAAGTGCAATTAGAACATTAGATCACACAAATGCATTTTTAGGCTTCCGTGTAGACTATTAGGCTGTATCTATTTACACTACACGCAAAATATGTAAGTGCACTTAGAACATCAGATCACACAATCAGTTAAGAAACACTTTGAAATTATTTGGTCAAATGAACCCATAGATTGTCCATGCTTCCAGAAGAGCCTCATTCATTACTGAGGGTACATTCGGTCTCATCCATGTTCATCAACATAACAGTCACCTAGGTCATTAAAATGTTTTTCAGTCTTTGCACCTTTGTTGAAAGCTTTGCAGGATCAACTTCAACAAGTATCTTTTGAAATACTTCAAACGTGAATCTTAGAGTTTTGGGGTATTTCAAGTCCAATGCACTCCGGGTACTCCGGTTTCCTCCCACAGACCAAAAACATGCATATTAGGCTGATTGGTAACTCTAAATGGTCCATAGGTGTGAGTGAGAGAGTGTATGGTTGTTTGTCTCGTTTGTCTCTATGTGGCCCTGTGATGGACTTGCGACCCGTCCAGGGTGTACCCCGCCCATCGCACTGTGATTGCTGGATATGGGCACCGGCGACCCCCGTGACCCAAAAATGGAAGAAACGGGTAAAGATAATGGATGGATGGATGGATGGAAGTCCAATGCATAAGTTAGTCCAAGCAAGTAGCAGCAGGCTCTGCTGAGATCCCCAAGGTGGTCAAGTACAATGGCACCCTCAATGACTATTCCCACATTCCCAACTTGTCCACTTTCATCACGCACAAGAAACAGAGCCATCGTCTCTGCTGCCAGCTCTTCTTCAACATTGATGGCTCTATGGCTTGAACTGTCGAAATTCTGTAGACACAGTAAAGAGATATGTTATTAACTTTACATGTAATGAAAATTTCTGTGCAAATTTCCATACATCCATTGATATTTCACCTACAATGAATTACAGTAAATTAATCAAGAATCAAGAATCAAGAAGGTTTATTAACATTGCATCAATTTTCACCAATGACAACGTAAAAATGTAATTGCAGCATCCAGGAGAGAGAATGAGTGCAAAAAGCTGCAGCAAAACAAAGCACATGACATGTTTTATCAACACACGATATGTTTTATCAACACACGATATGTTTATCAACACATGATATGCTCTTAGCGCGGCCAGGCCCAATCTGTCCCCAGATGAAGGTCAAAAGCAGGAAAAACAGGCAGAAACACTGGGATTCACAGCATTGATATTAAAAAAAGATGAATCACATTTTGTCTTCAAGACACCGCGTGATCCAGTAAAAACCATATCAAATAGCACATTTAGTTACAATAACAAAGGAGAACGGCAGGCAAGGAGATTGAGTCTATGATTAATTTCAGACAAACACAGAGTTCAGCAGATGTGCAGCTGGGTGTTATCTGAAGCTTCACAGAAATCTCTGGGGAGGGGGAGGGGGGGGGTCTTCAGCTTCTCACTCTAGGAGAATGGATTCCCACAGCCTGCTTTTCAAGGACTTGTGCAGAAGCCAGATAATGTTCTTGTTTGTTATCCAATAGACCGCAGTGTTCTTTTCCACTGCCGCCTCCCAGTCTGTGGTGCTGTTTCACGGCCGAAAGAAATCCAAATATGTGGTTCTGCTCTGCCCCGCTTCATGAACTTCCACCTGTCCCTTGATCGATCCGGGGTGGCTGCAAACAAGTCCCAAAACGGACAGCAGGTGCACGGTGGTCCACCACTGCACCAATCGTGCGATTGAGCTCATACAGCAGCTGGGATGAGGAGCTCACGGCCCGGTTCAGAGAATTTTGCTGATCAGGCAGTGCCGACAGCGCTCTGATAGCCGCCGAAGCCTCCCTCAGCTTC
The DNA here is from genome assembly GCA_038048925.1 of Garcialebias charrua. Classification (NCBI taxonomy): domain Eukaryota; kingdom Metazoa; phylum Chordata; class Actinopteri; order Cyprinodontiformes; family Rivulidae; genus Garcialebias; species Garcialebias charrua. Next base: position 22,353 of record JBBPBX010021016.1, on the reverse strand, counting down.
CGATAACAAACAACTCCGCTTACGCCAAAAAACAGAGCAGTTGCTACCAATAATCCAATAATCCACAAATCCTCCACGTCCTCCACACTCAAAACGGACAGACACATGGGCTGCCACTGACCCCACGAGTCCAGCACGTATCCAGCCGCGTGTGTGTCGGAGGGACAGACAGCTTCTCCTGGCACGGTCCGCTTCGTGGAAAAAATCTTATCCATTGAAGAAACAGCCCAATTGATTAATTCCATATTGGTTCGAGTGAGCGCTGAAGGGTTGCAGACGAGACGAAAAGCAAGCAGGGAGTAGGAAAAACTTAGGGAGGGAAGAGCAGAAAGATATGCGACCTGCCTTGCCGAGTGCCGGAAGAAGAAAAAAAAAAAAAAAAAAAAGTGTAAGTTAAGTGTACTTATACATGCAATATGCATAAAGTCTGGTTCCAAATATAAACAATTTTGCTCATTAAAATCCCCAAATGACCAGTTTTAAATTGGTAGAGTAATACAGTATATTATATAGCTCAGTGTTTTTCAACCTTTTTTGAGCCAAGGCGCAGTGTTTTCATTGAAAAAAATCCCGAGGCACACCACCAACCAAAATTGTAAACATAGATACTGTACTGTACACTGTATCTGCCTATATTAAATATATAGTCATTCTTATCAAAGTGTCTTGAATAGGAATTAAATAAACACAAAAATGTAGTTTTATCAAATTTTATATTTCTTATTTCAAATTGCACTTAACATGTCTTCAAAAATACACCTGAACAGTACCACAACAATGTGGTCTTAAATTTAAAGAGGTTGTAGAAATGGGGGGCTTTTTTGATAATTTCCAAGGCACACCTGACGATCACTCGCGGCACACTAGTGTGCCTAGGCACAGTGGTTGAAAAACACTGATATAGCTGATATTTATGATGAACTAAAAACTGTTTCCTTCAGAGAGACAACACTGAGGGGTTTTGAAAAAAAAATCTAAACTTACAAAGAGACACACCTTTGCTACACTTTTGAGTAAAGAAATATACTTCTTTTGGTGTTAATATCAGGGATGCGAGTTATCGATTAATGAATTAATCTAAACTTGATTGATCTTATCAATTGAATAATGGTTAATTAAAAAGTAACCATTTTCTTAAAAACCCATTTTCTCTTGAACTAAGTGTTTTTCCATAATATGAAATAATATTTTAATAATAAATTTTTAAAAAGCACATCAATATATTTTAACTATTTATTTACCCAGCTGTATTAAATAGTAACTGAATAAACAAATAATTGTAGACTTCTCACACATCAATAAACTGAACTTTTTTATATAAAATATAACAAAACAGAAATCTATTAGGCTGTTAATGGGGGGGGGGTGGACAGATGAAAAGAATAAAATATGATTTTTATTCAGATGTAAAACTATTAATTTATTATTATAATTAAAATGTATTACCTCAGCCAAGGAGGTTATGTTTTCAGTCACGTCTGTCTGTCTGTGTGGGCAAAATTACTGAAAGACTTATGGACGTATTTTAATGAAATTTTTACCACAGGTGGGTATTGGCCAAAGAACCACATTATTAAATGTTGGTGATGATCTGGATCACGATCCGGATCCAGGAATTTTTTGAAGGACTCTTCACTACTGCAGGATAGGGGAAATTGGCCTTGGTGGAGGTTTGCGCTCTCCAAGTGCTTCTAGTTTACATTTATATTTTATGATTTTTTTTTTTTTTTCAGATTCTTAACATTATGTTGAGATCCTTAACATAGGTCCAGAGAAATGTTTGTGGAATATTTGGCTGGGCAAGTCTGATTTTATTTGTTTATTTTACCCTGGAGTTAAGCCAGAAATCCAGTGCAGTGCTGGAACACTATCAGCCAAGCACATGGTTTTGAACCATACAGTAATTTTGTTTTGACCAGTGGGTCTGTGTTTATTGTAGCTAAATGTAGACAGGTAATTTACAGGTTTCATTGCACTCACCTCCAACTCTTTGATCAAGGCACCCACGTCTTCTCCCAGGTGATCAATGAGACATCGAATGACAACTTCTCTGGTTTTCTCAATAGGAATTCCACTCTGTTCAATAAAGTAAATTTATTGTAACTACTGACAAAATAGTAAATAATACTGAGATACACTTGTGGAATAAAAAATAACGGCTACATAAGGTATAAGAACTTGTGGTGAGTGCGAGTAAAGAGGAGTTCTTTATGAGAAGAGAAATTGGTCTAGACAAGAAAAGATTGGTGACAAGTCAGGTGGGGGCATTTCAAAACAAAGAAAAATAAATAAATACCTGGAGTAAAAGGTTCATTTCTGTGCGATGTCTCTCTCCAGCAGCACCTTTCTTGGCTTGGAAGATGGCAAGGAGTTTAGGGGTGTAGTGGTCCAACATGGACATGAATTTCGACTCAAGATTTACAGTGGTGATCCGATGGAATTCGGCTTTGACCTGGGAAAAAAGGATACAGCTTAATTTGTGGCATTAAGCTGTATTGCACAAATTTTTGAATCTCACCTGTGACACATCAAACAAGGCAGGCCACTTTTCCTCGATTTCTCTGACACTCAGCTGAAGAGTGACAACATCCTGTCTTCTGTGAGCAAAAGTGTTGGACATCAGCTGATTGATGTTGGTCCTCTCTTTTTTCTGTATTTCAGACAGAATTTGGCTTTCATTGGGCTGAAAACTGGTAGCATTAGATAGTTTTACAGTCACATCAGCTTTAAAATCATCACATGAGTAAGATTGGTGCTTTCGACTTTTGTGAGTAGCATAAGTAGCATAAACGTTAGTCTTGAACTCACAACCATCAAACACACACACTATTGTTTCCAGTCTTTTGAGGTGATAATTAATATGTTGAAAATAGTCTTTAGTGTTTGGAAAACATGAGTTACAAATTTTACATTTAAAAAGTTTTACATATCCTTGACTTTCAGATTGCTCTGATTTATGAACTCTGCATAAGTGTGTACGCAAACCACCCCATGTTTTAAAAGAACATGGACAGTTCAAATAAACACAGGGAATAAAATGTTGATGACCCAAATGTCTATGTTTAAGTCGATAATGTTTAAGAAGTCCCCTGTTTGATGATGCTGCAAATGTGCAGAGTTTACATTGCCATTCCATACATTGTTACTTTTCTCCTTCTGTAACCTAAAGGCAAAATTTAGAAGAGTACAACAAAACTTCATTAGCAAAAAAATATATATATTCTGTTTTAATATTAACTATAAACAACTCACCTCTCTTTTCTTGATCAGATGTTTAACAAGCTGAAAAGCATATTAGGAAAATATATTAATAGCATGATTAAACTCTTCGTCACTATGTATTACACAGTCTCTATAAACCCCCCACATTCAGCATAAAAATGATATTGAAGGGACTTAAAACTATAAACCAGTTTGTAAAATTGTGTCAAGGTGCTTCTTCCACTCTTCTCTCATTACGTCCATGTAGGGGTGTAACGATACATAAAACTCTCGAGACGAGACAAATTACAGAGTTTGCGAGAACGAGACGAGATTTTGCCGAGGTCCAAACGGAGGCTCAGAGGAGAGACAGAGCTTTTTCTGTTGCTGCTCCAAAACTGTGGAAGGATCTCCCTCTTCCCATCAGACAAGCTCCTTCACTGTCCAGTTTTAAAACTCTTTTAAAAACACATTTTTACTCACTGGCTTTTAGCACAGACTGAATTTGTTCTGCACTGTTTTTATTGATCTTAATGTTTTAACAACTGTTTTATTTTTATGTGTTTAAATGTTCTTGATTTTATGTACAGCACTTTGTTGCAGCTGTGGTTGTTTTAAAGGGTAAATAACGTATTATTATTATTATTATTATTTAATATTAGTTCAAGAAAACTTCTAAGATTGGTTTTATGCCGCAAAAAGGCTTTTATTATGTTTTAACGTGTATTACAAACTCAACTGTTGTCTTCATTTTACAGATTGAATCTCCTTAGACCTTAGAACGTTCAACTTTGTTTAAAAATAATAATATTAACTAATGCGTGCGCTAAATTTCCGCATCAGCACTGAATCTGCAGCCGTCACCAGTGTTGCCAGATTGGGCGGTTCACCGCGATTTTCCTACTGACTTTAGCAGGTAAAGAGTGCTTTGGGTGGGTGGGACTCTATCTGGCAACACCGGTCACACCGGTGTTTACACAAGTGTGTCTTTACATCCGGGGCAGCGTCGGCAGCGCCGGGACCCTCCATCAATGTAGGCGTCTGCGGCACCGGGACCCTCCATCAGTAGTTGGGGCGTCTTCTATAGCAACTTCATCCGGCGAAGCCATGCTGTCCGTGATGCTGACTTGCTAGGGGCTCTGCTAGCATTAGCGACTCGCGAGACAACGTTACCTCTCAACGAGAGATATCGCGGGAGTTTAATATCGCGAGATCTCGATCTTGTTACACATAGCATGCCTATACGTTCATGTGCTCGGTATTTATGAGCACGCAAATGCATATTCATAAGTTATGAAACTAAATAGCCACAATAAAAACACTTACCAGCAGGAGAAACAGAACATTATTAAAGCAGCTTTTGACTATGCTAACAGCCGAGCTAATGTCGATGACGACAGACTTTCTCACGGTTCCTCGTGATATAACTAATATTGCATGCTCATGTCTGGCTTCTCTAAGTGAAAAAGGTTATGAGACATTATACAATTGTTTAAAATAACTTACCTTAAGTCAAGTTAAAACTTGTAGCTGAAGACCCCACGCTGTAGCCTCAAGGTCTGCTTGCCGAGTCCGACTGAGAGAAACTTCTAGTCGGTCCGATGTCACGTGATCCGTTGTTTACTTGATTTTTTTAAGCTTTAAGTTATGTCTCAAATAAAATTAAGTTGATCTCTTAAAAAAATACTTATTAAAACTACTTTATTTTTGTAATGAATTCTAAAATAAAATAGTTTAAAAATACCAAATTTAGTACTAATATATAAACAATTTTATTTGTCAGTAAAATCTTCATTTATTTTAAATACTTTAACTTAATACAAGTACTTATATTTCACCCAAATATTTCACATTAATTTCCACTAATTTATATTGATGTAATCAAATCAAATATTCATCATCAAGACATTCAACATTTTTATTAAGCATCCACACCTAGATAATTCTGTCATATTTACAGGGTCCTTGAAATATTTTTCAGAGTGTGTCGTGGCCTGCGCTTAGGGCAGAGCGCAGATGATAAAGCTCGCCGTCTGGTTGTCGACCAGTTGTTGATGAAATGTGACATGTCAAAGTCAAAGTCAAAGTCAACTTTATTGTCAGATCTGCAATATGTACTGTACAGGACATACACAGGACCGAAATTGCGTTTCTCTCAGTCCCTCGGTGCAACAGTAAACATCTAAACATTGAAACACTGAAACATATAATAATAGACATAAGCATAAAATAGTAAAACTAACACTGTCCTGAGTTTTTTGCATAGTGGTATAAGAGTATGAAAATTTACACCAACTCTAAAACTAAAACATTAAACATTTAATGAACATAATACTGTCCTGAGTTTTTGCATACTAGTATAAAAAAGAGTATAAAAAGTATAACTAAAATAAACTAAAGGTTTCTAGCATTGACATTTGCAAAGTGGCAAAGCAGCGTATGAGTTAATGTACACAGTATATGTATGAGGTAGTAGTTGATGTTGTTATAGAGGCAAAAAGTGGCATATGCAGTAAGGCACATTGGGCATCCCTAAATAAGACCGTTCAGAGCACACTGTATATGTACCAGCAGTGGTGTAGATATTAGAGTAGTGTAAATGTAAACAGTAGTAATTACATGTAAGCAGTAGTAATAAAAGTAAACAGTATTAATAAATGTAAACAGAGAATGTAAACAGTATTATGATTATAGGCAGTGATGTAATACAAACATTAGTGCAAGTATGAGAAGTAGTGCAAACTGTATGAGCACATGACCGAGAGTTTAGTGAATAACCCGTTTGATGACACAGAGTCCAGTGTTAAAAACTTTGTGTTGAGTGGTAATGTGTGAGAAAGTTTTAGTGTTAAGGCAGTTCAAATGGGAGGGGGGGCAGAGCAGGCAGAGTGTTTAGCATTCTGACTGCCTGATGAACAGAGCTGTCTCTCAGTCTGCTGGTTCGAGCCTGGAGACTCCTCAGTCTCCTCCCTGATGGCAGCAGTCTGAAGCAGCTGTGTAGTGGGTGTGTGGGATCACCTGCCATGCAGTGGGCTTTCCGAGTGAGGCGTTTGCTGTGTAAGTCCTGCAGTGAGGGCAAGGAGGTGCCCACGATCTTCTCAGCTGCTCTCACAATGCGCTGGAGGCTCTTGCGGCAGGATGCAGTACATGCACCAAACCACACAGTGATGCAGCTGGTCAGGACACTTTCTATGGCACCTCTGTAGAAGGTGCTCATGATGGGGGTTGAAGCTCCAGCCCTTTTCAGCTTGCGGAGAAAGTAGAGACGCTGGTGAGCCTTCTTTGCCAGTGCTGCAGTGTTCCTGCTCCAGGACAGGTCCTTTGAGACGTGCACTCCCAGGAACTTGGTGCTGTCTACTCTCTCCACTGCGGTGCTGTTGATGGTCAGAGGGGCATGTTGGGCATCCTTCTTCCTGAAGTCCACAACAATCTCCTTTGTCTTCTCCACGTTGAGACATATTATGCTTGCAAGAAACCTTTTTAGCCAAACAGGATTTAAAAGGACTAAACTCTATTAATGACAGTTTCCTGGGTGCTGGAGAATCTTCTACTGACTTCAGTTTGGGAATTAAAAGAGGAAGGATACCAGGAGGAGTGGCTATATTATGGAAAAAAAGCCTGGACTCAGTGATAAATGTCATTAGATTAGATTTGGACTGGTGTATTGCAGTACACGTGAAACAGCATGACAAAGAATTTATTATTTTAAATGTCTATGCTCCATATGAATGTCATCATAACGAAGAAGAATACCTTAGTAAACTTGCTTATATTAGCTATTTTATGCAAAATGAGAAGTCTAAAAGTATTTATGTTATGGGGGACATGAATGCAAACATCTCAGATAAAAATTCACTGTTTGCTAAACACCTGAATCATTTTTGTACAGATTCTAATCTAATACTGTCAAGTAAAGAATTTTTGCCAGCTGACAGTTACACCTATATTAGTGAAGCCTGGCATACTACGTCTTGGTTGGACCATTGTATCACTACAGCAGATGCTCATGCTGCTTTGGTATACATTACTATCTTATATAATGTGTCCACTGTTGATCACATCCCCTTCGAGCTGGTAATTAGATTTGATTATATACCTGCAACTGTAAATGTGGACAATAATCAAATTCAGACACGTATAGACTGGTCTTCTTTATCTGCGGAACAAATAGACCATTACTATGCCCAAACTGATCATTTGTTATGTGATATTAAACTACCAAGAGAGGCGGTTGCTTGTACAGACTGTAACTGCTCTAATATTGGACATAGAACTGATATAACTCAATTTTATTCTGACATAACTGAAGCACTACTGGGAGCTAGCCTGCCTTATAATAAAAGTAACGTAAAGATTAAAAATAAACCAGGTTGGAACACATACGTGTCTAAATACCACAGTGAAGCCCGCGAAGCTACTACCAATTGGGCTCTAGCAGGTAAACCCAGGCATGGTCCTATATTTGAACACAAAAAGCTGTCTAATGCAAAATACAAATATGCATTACGCTTCATTAGACGGAATGAGCAAACCATGAGGGCTGATTCCTTGGCAAAAAAACTTATAGGAAAGGACACAAAAGCCTTTTGGAAAGAGGTTAAATCTATAGGAAATAATAAATCCACTCTCCCTTGCACTGTCGATGGTGCCTCTGGGGCAAATATGATTGTAGATTTTTGGCAACACCACTACAGCAAGATATTTACCTGTGTTCAGAGTGAACCCTTCCATGTTGACAAGGTTAGTACTGCAGAAACTATCAAGTCACATGAGGTCTATCAAGCAATTGAAGAACTATCTGTAAATAAATCTATAGGAATGGATCTTATTTCAGCTGAACATCTCAAGTTTGCAAGTTCAAGGGTAGCCCCTCTT
>JBBPBX010021015.1:32177-42794 GCA_038048925.1 Garcialebias charrua | reverse complement strand
CTTGGCAGATATCGGTTTAAAGAAGTTAAGAGCACGCGCGGTTTTTTCTCCACTTTTTTTTTTTTTCTTGTCGTCTTCCTCTTCGAGTCTGTTTTTTTTTTTTCTTCTTCTTTCAGGGGGGTTCGTTCACTGGAGTTGGTCCAGAAGAGGCTGAGTTTTCGGTTCTGGGCTGGTCTCCGCCTTCACTTTCACTGACTGTGGCTGACAGACTGCTCCCAGCAGCCAACCGTCAAATCAGGCGGAAGTAGAACCTGTCCATTTCCGTCTTGGCTTTTCAAAATAAAACAAGAAATGCGTGGAGGCAAGGTGGGATCGATTGTTTTTAACAAAACAAGTAAAGAGGAAAAGTTGAATATTGGGCAAGTTTAGTTTGTGCAATTAAATATATAAATAAACAAGTACAATTTTTTCAATTGAAATTACTGAAGTTCCATGATTTAGAAGATTACCATATTTTAATGGTGATGTATAAAGCTCATAACAATGCTACGGAAGGGTATTGTTGCTCTCATCCATGAAATAATATTTTTTGTGCTTATGTAGTAAAAACGTGATATTATGTAGTAAAAACGTGATCATTATGTAGTAAAAACGTGATATTATGTAGTAAAAACGTGATATTATGTAGTGAAAACGTGATATTATGTAGTAAAAACATGATATTATGTAGTAAAAACTAAGGCTGCATGATTAATCGCATTTGCGATTATCTCGCGATATGTTAAAACGCGATTCACTAATCGCACGGGCTGTGATTTGACTGGTCACGTGACTTGGTAGTGAGCCGCTCTGGCCGTGCGCAGCTGCAAAACAGAGCAGGAGGGATGGGGGACACCGTGCGCTCCAACACAGTTGCTTCAGGCTCGACAGAAGTCAGAAAAGTTATAAATTCAGGTAAGTTAGCTCGTGTAAACGTGTATCTGAGCTTAGACGCTGAGACACCGAGACTGCGGGAGATAAACAGAGCGCGAGCTGGTCATGTGACCGGGTCTGTTTTGACGGTGCTCTGTTAGCAGCTAGCTCAGCAAGCTAACGTTCTGCGTGAAAAAGCGCATTAATTATATGATTTAAAAAAAAAACAGTTGTGTCGTTAGTGATATGAATTAATACAGAACCAGTAAAAATAATCGCATTTTAAATCGCAATCGCAATTTATAGAAAAAAAATCGCGATTAGATTATTTTCCAAAATCGTTCAGCCCTAGTAAAAACGTGATATTATGTAGTGAAAACGTGATAAGTATAGATGTAGAAACGTACTCATCCACATGGTGGCAGTAGTAGGCTTTTTTCCTACATGGACAACTGGTAAAAAGAGTAAGAACAAGTTCGCCCGTACGCTGTTTTTAGCCTGCATGCTAACACATAATGGCTGACTGTTTGGACAAACAGCTTGTTCTGTTTACTTGTCTGAACATCATTGAGGTATGTCAGAAGAACACCAAACCTGTCATGCTCCCTTTGGGTGTGGTGTGTGTGTTTATATACACACACACAGTACATATACAGCGTACGGGCGAACTTGTTCTTACTCTTTTTACCATTTGTCCATGCAGGAAAAAAGCCTACTACTGCCACCATGTGGATGAGTACATTTCTACATCCATACTTATCACGTTTTCACTACATAATATCACGTTTTTACTACATGATATTGATATCTCATTTTCACTACATAATATCACGTTTTTACTACATAATATCACGTTTTTACTACATAATATCACGTTTTTACTACATAATATCACATTTTTACTACATAATAATCACGTTTTTACTACATAATAATCACGTTTTTACTACATAATATCACGTTTTCACTACATAATATCATGTTTTACTACATAATATCATGCTTTCACTACATAATATCACATTTTCGCTACATAATATCACGTTTTCACTACATAATATCACGTTTTTACTACATGATACAGTATCTCATTTTCACTACATAATATCACGTTTTTACTACATAATATCACGTTTTTACTACATAATATCACGTTTTTACTACATAATATCACATTTTTACTACATAATAATCACGTTTTTACTACATAATAATCACGTTTTTACTACATAATATCACGTTTTCACTACATAATATCATGTTTTACTACATAATATCACGTTTTCACTACATAATATCACATTTTCGCTACATAATATCACGTTTTTACTACATAATATCACGTTTTTACTACATAATATCACATTTTTACTACATAATAATCACGTTTTTACTACATAATAATCACGTTTTTACTACATAATATCACGTTTTCACTACATAATATCATGTTTTACTACATAATATCACGTTTTCACTACATAATATCACATTTTCGCTACATAATATCACGTTTTCACTACATAATATCACGTTTTCACTACATAATATCACGTTTTTACTATATAATGATCAAGTTTTTACTACATAATATCACATTTTTACTACATAATATCACGTTTTTACTACATAATATCACGTTTTCACTACATAATATCATGTTTTTATTACATAATATCACGTTTTCACTACATAATATCACGTTTTCACTACATAATATCACGTTTTCACTACATAATATCCCGTTTTTACTACATAATTATCCCGTTTTTACTACATAATATCACGTTTTCACTAATATCACGTTTTTACTACATAATATCACGTTTTCACTACACGCTTTCACTACATAATATCACGTTTTCACTACATAACATCGCGTTTTCACTACATTATATCATGTTTTCACTACATAATATCCCGTTTTTACTACATAAGCTCAAAAAATTTATTTCATGGATGAGAGCAATACCCTTCCAAACAATGCACTACCTTTAAATACTGTATTCAGACACATTTTGTTAAAAGATCAAGCTGTTACAACCTAAAGGGAACTGATGTATTTGTAAAGACACAATACAGAACTAGTTTGAAGGGACGGTCTACCTCAGGAGTTGGATTGTGGAATGACTTGGAGTGTGATGTGAAAAAAGCTATGTCAATGTTTGTGTTTAAGAAAATGATCAAAAGTGAATTGTTGAAGAAATATATATGAAGTGGTTTAATGTGTAATGCGTTGGAATTGGTAAATTGAGATGAGTTATTCATTTTTTGTTACTTATAGATAATTATTGTTCGAATTGATTGTTTTGAAAAGGGGCAGATATAATAAAATATTTTCTTCGTTCTGCCGCCTTTCATTTTATGTTTTATTTTTACAAGATACTGTACATGTGTTTGTTATGCATTTATTTTTATAAAATAAATTAAAAATAAATAAATAAATTTAAAAAAAGTAGCCAAAGGGGAAAAGAGTCATATTCATTGATTCATGCAGAAAATAATTTTGGATAGATTTCTCATGGGAAAAAGTTAAAGCCACAATATTACACGGATTCCCTCCCCTCAGGATTCTAAGTTTAATTTTAAATTATGAGAAAAAAATCTGAATTCTGAACAAAAAAAATAAAAGCTTCATAATTCCTGCAAAAAGATTTAAAAAAAAAAAAGGGGGGGGGTATACTTCTATTTATTTAAGTTCTGTTTATGTCAATACCAATGTAACCTAAAATTATTTATTTGTGCTCAACACATAATAATATTATTATTAATAATTAGAATAATAATCCAGTAATTCTCAGTCAGGTCATCTGGACAGTTTCTTTTATTTATTTATTTGCATTGTTGCCTTGAATAATAATAATTTAAAGAAGCCCATTTGTATAAAAAATAAAGGATAATAAATTTCTGGATTTGGCCAAAACAAAATAAAACAGAAAAAGTTAAGTTCAAAGGGATTTCTTTTGTTTACAAATTTAAACCAAATAAAAAGCTAAAATGTAGATATAGCCATGCGTATGGAGTGGGGAAGCACAAAGGTCTGTGTGTTCCCCCCCACCCCACAAAAAAATAACAAATAAAAATTGAAGCCCAAAGTGGTTCAAGTCAGCTCTGGTAATAGACTTGAACTTGAACTAGACCTTTAAAACGCCCCAACTCTTATTTTGAAGGCAGAACTCCTGTTTCCTGTACGCCCCCTGAATGTAGGTCTGCACATGGGTCTGCAGCTTAACAGTTTCCGGTTTTTGTAACAGCCTCCACATTCTTGTCGCTCATTGGTCAGCGGCGGTGGCCCACTCTGCACCCTGGGGCGCTCACTTCCGCCGTGGGGTCTGACAGAGCCAGAGTGATGGCCAGAGAGCAAAACACTGACCCCATAAAAAAGTTTCTGTATTGTTGTTGTTGTATCAGATGGCATTTTTTAATTGGTTGAAAAAAAAAAAAGAAATATTTTTCTTTACACAAACTGAACAAGTCTTATTTGTTTAAGTGGCACTTCTATTTTTTTTCCTTCCTATTATAGTTGACTTTAGCCTATTTTATTTGGTATTTGTGTATTTGTGGAAGGTCAACATTCAGAGATCTCCTCAAGTGGAACTCGGGCCTCTGCTGCCACCGTGTGGTCACAACCAGAACTGCAGCTTATTTTATTTACTGCATTTATTTCTTCATTTATTATCAAATAAAGTCCTCATTGTGTAGATGTTCAAACCTTGTACTGAAGGAAAGTGTTCTTATTTGATATATGACACTGTGCAAAAGTCTTAAGCCTTCCCTCATGTATGTTTTGCATCTGAGGAGCTACAATTTCCTGTTATCTTTTATGCTCTCAGCTTCTACCAAAAACACCAAACTCGATGAGTAACAGTGACCGAGTTGTTGCATGTTTATGTTTTCTGACATCTTGTAAGTGACTGCCTGTGCATGCAGCTTCAAATATGAAGGTTTATCCAAATCTGAACTCAAAAACCCACAGAAGTCGAGAAGGCTGCCACTCAAAGTAACATTTGTCGTCACTCACAGCTAAAGAAGTGAAACCAGGAGGGACTGAGTCAGCAGAAAACAGCAGCAGAGAGAAACCTCAGCATGGAGACGGAGCACAATAGAAGCTGGCCTGTAGGCCGACAAGTAAATAAATATTCAGAGATAAATGTCCGCCCGCGGTGTCTCTTCAGCATGGGAAAGGCGCGGGTTGGACAAGCACCCTTTGTCTGACTCTGAAGTAGTCCATCCAGCTGAGGGTGAAGGAGAGCTGCAGACTTTATTCAGCTCAGTTCAAACAACAACATTCATGTTTTAGCTGCTCGCTACTGCTTTCCTGGTTTTACTTTTGTCTTTGTACAAGTCTAAATGTTTCTACAGACTTTGAGCTGCAGGGAGTCTGGTCACACGTCGAAACATTCAGCTCGTTCAGGAGGTGGCTGTTGGGATCTTTGGTTACTGTAATCTTTATGGTTTTCTAAATATTCGGTTTACAAACATTTTACCTCTACATATACAGGTAGTCCTCGACTTACGGCAATCCGACTTTACGAGCGCATCATATTAATAAAAATATGAAAAAATATATGTATATACTGTATATACTGTATATATATATATATATTAGGGGTGTAACGGTACGCTAAAATCACATTTCGGTTCGGTTCAATTACAAGGAGGGCTCGGTTCGGTTTATTTTCGGTTTATTTTCGGTACAAAAAAAAAAAGACAAAGTAAAGACTTACAAAATGTTTATTTTGAAAATATGCCAAAAATATGTTTGTATTGTATTGTAGTAATAAATAAAAGTGACCCATTTGGATGATATTTTAAATAAACAGCACTCTACAATAAATAAATTATATTAAAAATAATAAAAATCTTAATGAATACAATAACAGTCAGAACCAGAACAATAAGCAGCAACAGACTGTTTACAATCTTAACTAATAAAGTTTTTGTCCAGTAGCACCAGTGTGGCTGTATTTGTCCTCATTACTCACAACCTCTTCTTGGTGGGACTGGTCCTGGAACAGTTCCAGAGTTCAATTCAGTCATCACACACTTCTTAGCTGCAGCAGGTGATCTCTGGTGGATTTCCCTGAAGTGGAAGGAGAGCAGCTACCTCTGTAACTGGAAATACTGGAAATAAAACACAGAGGTAAAAAAATAAGTTAATAAGATTATAATTTTAAATAATAATAAATTATAAATAATAATTATAATAAAATAACAATACCTCTTGAACGGTTGAATATCTCACTCATCATCAGGGCAGGGTTTAAATCAGCTCCAGGACTTGTTGACCATCAGTTTTAGTTTTTTCATAAAGAGCTGAACTTTTTGACTTAAGTGTTGACGTGATGGATGTCTCATAGCAAGGATCAACTGTGCATTAAAAACTTTCAGACTTAGATTCAGAGCTTTAAAAACTCATACAGTTTGTGTTATTGATCTGGACCCATCTAAATTACCTGATGAAGTTGTTTAAATGCAGCTGTGTTGTTAGCGCACTTTGTAGAAGTTGTTTAAATGCAGCTGTGTGGTTAGCGTACTTTGTAACAGCTCGTTCACGTTCTGATGACGTAGTTTCCAGCGCGTTCACGTTAGACGTGTTGCTGCTGCAGATCCAGTCTTCATGAAAAAACGTCCACACACACAGCTTTGTGCGCTCGTCTTTTAACAAGAAAACCATAACGTTAACAAACAGGAAACCGCAGCGAGAAGCTAACGGCTAATGCTGCGCGTGCTGCGAGATAATAGCTCCGTGCTGAAACGCGCCCAGGAAATTTTGTTCCGCGGCGCACATATTAACATTCAATGAGTGAAAAAATAACCGTTTCGGTACAGCACGTTCGGTTCGGTCCACCTCCGTACCTTTTCGGTTCGGTACACCAACTACAACCGTTACATGCCTAATATATATATATATATATATATATATATATATATATATATATATATATATATATATATATATATATATATATATATATATATATGTGTTTAAATGTTCTTGATTTCATGTGTACAGCACTTTGTTGCAGCTGTGGTTGTTTTAAATGGCTTTATAAATAAAGTATTATTATTTTTATTTTTATTATTATTTTTAAGCCGACTTACGCAGTTTGCGGAAGTTTCCGACAGTTTCCGACAGTCAGTTTCCGGCAGTGCCCGCCAGTTTAGCCAGTTAGCTCTGGCCCCGACAGCCGGCTTCGGACGGACCGTGTCCGATCAGAGGTTGCTGCGCTCGGATTCATGAGCTGGGAGCTGAACGGCGGTTTTACGGAGGGACGAAGGAAAACGACGCTGTGGAGCGTGTAAAGCAGCAGACAGCGAGCTGGACCGGAGGACCAACAAGCTAGCATGCTAACAAGCCTAGCTGTAGGATGGATGGCTGGATGCTAACGCCCCACCGGGGACACGGAGCCGACGGGTGGCGAAGCTCGCCTCGATGTTCGCCTGGCAGCCTCAGATGTTGGATGGACACCGAGCTAACATGCTAAAATGCGGAGAAACAGCTGCGGCAGCCTTTTGGAGGGGCTAAAATGCTAACGCGGCGTGGCCTAACATGCTCACGCGGAGGGGCTAACGCTAACGCGGCGTAGCTTGTTGGACGGACACCGCGGAGAAGCGGCTCCCAGTAAGTTATTAACTCTTTTTCCCTTCACTATGGCTCCAAATGTATGGAGTTAACATGCTAACAGTCCTTCCTGTAAACAGTTTGGACCGCGAAGCTGCGGAGCTCGGACGTGCAACGAGCTAACATGCTAACAGACGGAGACAGGCTTGACCAGCTCAAAGTAAGAAATTAACTACCGTATTTATTATTGTTCAAAATGTACTGCATGTGTTTTTTGATAATTATGTAGGGTACAGTACAGTACTGTACTGTGTTAGTATAGGCGAAGTGCTTGGTAACTGTTTTGTACCGTACATGTAGTGTATAAATGGCGGCTCGTGTGTTTTCCGACTTACGGCGTTTTTCGACATGCGAACGGCCGCAGGAACAGAACTCGTTCGTAAGTCGAGGACCACCTGTATATTGTAACCTTAAATTATATATTTTTTTCTTCTGCAGACTATGTTTTGACTCCTTATGCTAATTTTATCTTTTAGCTACCTTTTCTATTTTGATTTCTGCCAGCATTTTGCTACTTTTGCTAATCGAGCTTTTGCTATTTATGTCAAACCTTTTGCTATTATTTGCTTTTAGCTACCCACCCCCCACATTTTGGCGTATCGTCTGTTGCTATTAGCATTTTTCTACTCATGTTTTGTTACTATTAGGTCTTAGCTACGTTTTTGATACTTTTAACTTCTTGTTAGCCTTTTGCTACTTTTAGTTTATAGGTGCTATGAAGTCTTTTAATTTTTTTTTGCAAGCCTCTTACTGCCTTTAGCATGTAGCTACCGTAGTTTTTTTTTGTACTTTTGGCTTATTTTTCCAGCTTTTAGCATTTATATAGCATTTTGATACTTTCAGCTAGCGTTTTGTTACCTTTAGTCTTTAGCTAGGTGTTTACTTCTAACTTTTAGTAAGCCTTTTGCTAATTATAGCCTATAGCTTCCTTTTTGCGACGTAAGCTTTTGCTATTTGTATCAAACCTTTTGCTACCTTTTGATTTTAGCTAAAATCACTCCCACATTTTTGGTTCGGCTGCTATTATTAGATAGCATTTCTCTCCCCAAGTTTTAGCTGTTATTTGTGACATTTAGGTTTTAGCTAAGTTTTTAGTACTTTTAATTTCTAGTTCTCCTTTTGCTTTACTTTTAGCTTATCGCTATAAAGCTAACCTTTTGTAATCAAGTCTACTTAGTTTTTTAGCATGCCTTTGCGGTCTTTAGTATTTAGTTTTTAAAAAACTTTTAGCTTTTCTCCAGTCTTTAGCATTTATTTAGCATTTTGATACTTTCAGCTAGTATTTTGTTACCTTTAGTCTGTGTTTACTTCTAACTATCAGTTAGCCGTTTGCTAATTATAGCCTATAGCTACGTTTTCGCTATCAATTGCTCTGTTTGTAGCCTCTTTCTGCTATTAGCTAGTGTTTTGTTTGTCTAGGCTTTAGACTTTAGCTAAACTTATTGTACCTTTAGCTAGCATTTTGTTACTTTCAGCTTTTAGCCAGTGCTCTGCTCTTTTAGCTTTCACAACACAGTTTCCATTTCTTCTGTAAATTTTAGCAAACTTAGTCAGAACTCAGAGTTTCTCTAGTTTTTGTGTCTCATTTAATTTTTTTTAGAGTCAAACGTTTTCTCTGAAGGAAGATTTTTAATTAAAAAGATAAAACCTTTTTTTCTTTGCATGAATTTTTCCCCACAACCAACAAATCAGAACAACATTTTCAAACTTGACACAAAGTCAAACTAGAAAAATTATATTTCTTGCAAAAATGCAGCGTGAAAGCTTATTGCATAAGAAATTGCTGAAAAACAGCTGAAATTAGCTAAAAACATGCTGAAATATAGCCTAAATTAGCAGAAGGCAGAAAGAACATGTTTGCCCAATTAGGCTGGGAAAAGCAGAAATGAGCACAAAAAACTGCAAAAAGCTGAAATTAGAAGAAGAAAAAACACTGCTGAAAAGTAGCTTAAACAGCAGAAAGAAGCTTAAGTTACCAGAAGGGAGTGGAGAGAGCACGTTTTTGCTGAACTGAGCTGAAAAAAGTTGAAATGGGCGCCAAAAAATCGGGAATTAGCTGAAAAGGCTAAAATTAGCATAAACAGCTAAATACTAGCTGAAATAACGGAAACTAGCAGAAATAATTATGCTGAAAGTAGCAGAAATGAGCATAATAAACTAGAATTTACCTGAAAGCAGCTGAAATTAACTAAAATGCTAAAAGGGTAGCTGAAATTGTAGAAGTTTAACATACAAAAAGAAAGTATAAAGAATGCATGTTTGGCTGAAAGAAGCAGAAATGAGCACAAAAAAAGGAAAATATCTGAAAAAGCTGAAATTAGCAACAACAAATGAAAAAAAAAACAGCTGAAAAGTAATGCAGAAAGAAGCTAGAAGGAAGAAGGAAGTGGACTGGAGAGAGCTAATTTTTGCTGAATTAGGCTGAAAATTTTTAAATGAGTGCAAGAAATTTGGAATTAGCCAAAAAAACAACTAAAATTAGCATAAAACTTCTAAATATAGTAGCTGAAAATAGCAGAAAAAGCTGAAATTTGCACAAATGAGCTGAAAGAAGCATAACAAGCTGAAATTATCAGAAAGAAGTTAGAAGAAGCATAAAAGTGTTGTAGTTAGCAGAAAGAATCTGAAACGTTGACAAAACAGCTGAAATTAGCTGAAAGTAGCCGAAAAAAGTTTAAATTTGCATAAAGAAGCTGAAGGAAACTAAAGCAGAACAAAATGTGAAAGGAGCAGTAAAAGGTTGTAAACAGAGCTAAAGATTTGAAGGAAGTAAAATGAGCTAAATTCATCTCCTATGATGGAAAAATGTCAGAAAAGGCTAAATATTTCAAAAAGCTAAAGTTGCACCAATACCAAAGGTCATAGCAGGATTGTTCTGAAAGAGCTGAACGTTTTGATTCATGACTTGTTGAAACAGCACAGAACTCACCATCCACCAGGTCCGAGCCGAGACGTCGTAACAAAGCTGCCATTTAATGGACCTGAGCCTCCATCCATCCGAGCCGTCCATCCCTGCCGTCCCCGACTCGGCTGATCAAAGCTGCATCAGCGGAGGCATGCTGGGCCGCATGTAGGCCAGTCCTCCCACACGGTGCATCATGGGAAAAAATATGCAACAGCTTGGCTGGTGACTTGAACCT
>JBBPBX010021015.1:20425-32017 GCA_038048925.1 Garcialebias charrua | reverse complement strand
GGTACATGAGATGAAAACGAGATTATGTACACGAGGTCCCAGTTACATCCAACAACAAATGAAAGAGAAAAACAGTAATAACATCGAGAACTAACTAAGAAAAACATCAACTAGTAATACACTAAGCCTAATATAGTGGGGACACTAAGCCTAATATAGTGGGGATAGGATCGCTGTGCAAAGAACAAGAAATGACATTTACTGCAAAATTGGAACCAGAAGCTGAAATTCTTCATTTTACAACAAAGTTTGATGAAAAAGGCCTGAAGTGTCTGAAAACTGGAGAAGCTGATTCTTCTGTGAAAAGGCTGCTTGAAGCTGAAATTACAACGTTAAAGCTAAAAGAAGCTAAACACTATGTAAAACCTAACACTAGCTTCAAGCTACAAGCAGCAAAACGAGAGAAAAAAAAAGAGCAGTTTAAATAGGCAAAAGGCCAGCTAAAAGCTTAAAGTGGCAAAAGGCTAGTTCAAAGTAGCTTAAAGTTAAAAATGGTAACTGTCCAGCTATTATTCAAAAGGACCAAAGGCCAGCTAAAAAATATCTGAATGACAGCGAACAGCTAAGAGCAGCAAAAGTGTAGCTAAAAGCAGCAGAATGGTACCTTACAGCTAAAAGTAGCAAAAACCTAGTTGATTTATGAGAGGAACTAAAAGCTAGTTCAAAGTAAAAAATAAAAAAATAAAAAAATCTAACTTTAAGAAGAAATAGCTGATTAACATTTAAAAGGCAAAAAGGTTTAGTTAAAACGAGCAGAATGGTTGCTGAAA
Organism: Garcialebias charrua; assembly: GCA_038048925.1. Classification (NCBI taxonomy): domain Eukaryota; kingdom Metazoa; phylum Chordata; class Actinopteri; order Cyprinodontiformes; family Rivulidae; genus Garcialebias; species Garcialebias charrua. Next base: position 31,247 of record JBBPBX010021015.1, on the reverse strand, counting down.
GAAGCTAAAATGAGCAGAATGGTAGCTGAAATAAGCTAAAAGGAGCAGAATGATAGCTGAAAGAAGCATATAGCTAACTAAAGGCTAGCTAAAAGGGAATGATAGCTGAAAGAAACATATAGCTAACTAAAGCCTAAATGCTTAAAAAGGCTAGTTGAAATGAGCCAAATGGTTGCTGAAAAAACCTGAAAGCAGCTAAAAGAAGCGGAACGGTAGCTGAAAGAACCTGAAAGCAGCTAAAAGAAGCGGAATGGTAGCTGAAAGAAGCTAAAAGAAGCGGAATGGTAGCTGAAAGAAGCATAGCTAACTAAATTCTAAATGTTTTAAAAGGCTAGCTAAAAATAGCAGAATGGTAGCTGAAAGAAGCTAAAAGGAGCAGAATGGTAGCTGAAAGAATCTAAAAGGAGCAGAATGATAGCTGAAAGAAGCATATAGCTAACTAAAGGCTAGCTAAAAGGGAATGGTAGCTGAAATAAACATATAGCTAACTAAAACCTAAACACTTAAAAAGGCTATTGAAATGAGCAGAATGGTAGCTGAAAAAACCTGAAAGCAGCTAAAAGAAGCGGAACGGTAGCTGAAAGAAGCATAGCTAACTAAATTCTAAATGTTTTAAAAGGCTAGCTAAAAAGAGCAGAATGGTAGCTGAAAGAAGTTTAAAGGAGCAGAATGGTAGCTGAAAGAAGCTAAAAGGAGCATAATGATAGCTGAAAGACGCATATCAGAGTCAGAGTCCGAGAATCTTTATTGTCATTTGCACCGCATGTGGTACATGTGATGAAACGAGATGATGTGCACAGGGTCCCAGTTACATCCAACAACAAAATGTAAGAGAAAAACAGTAATAACATCTAAGATATGACTAAGAAAAACATCAACTAGAAATACATTAAGCCCTAATGTAATAGAAAAACATCATTACAAACAGCAGCACAAACACGAGTCTGTATGAGCAGATGGTCAGTGACCATCTGCTCATACAGACTCGTGTTTGTGCATTGGTCACAGATGAACACAGCAACAAGAAAACAGATCAACATCAGCATGATGTGATATTTTGCAGTGATTATTCTTATTTATTTATTCATGAGTCTAACAGCCTCAGGGTAGAAGCTGTTCCTCAGTCTAGTGGTTCTACATTTGATGCTCCTCAACCTCCGTCCTGAGGGGAGTGGGGCAAAGAGTGTGTGTGCTGGGTGAGTGAGGTCTTTCATGATGCAGGTGGCTCTTTTCCTGCATCTGGAGGTGTAAATGTCTGTGATGGTGGGGAGACTGACTCCAACAGACTTCTGTGCAGCCTTCACCACTCTCTGTAGAGCTTTCCTCTCTGCAACTGTGCAGCCTCCATGCCACACGTTGATGCTGGAGCACAGGATGCTCTCCACTGCACACCTGTAGAAGGAGGTGAGAACTGGGCTGCTCAGACCAGCTCGTCTCAGCCGTCTGAGGAAGTAGAGTCTCTGATGACCTTTCTTGATCAGGCTGGTGGTGTTGTTGCTCCAGCTGAGGTTATCATTCATGTGTACACCCAGGTACTTGTAGCTGGAGACCACTTCCACCGCAGATCCACTTATGTTCAGTGGGGTGTGGGTGTGTTTGTTCCTTCTGAAGTCCACAATCATCTCCTTTGTCTTCTTCACATTCATGTGAAGGTTATTCTCTTTGCACCAGCTCTCCAGGTGTTCCACCTCCTGCCTGTAGCTGGACTCATCATTGTTTGTGATGCATCCCACCACCGCTGTATCATCTGCAAACTTTACAATATGACAGCCTGGATGGGTGGCTGCACAATCATATGTGAGCAGAGTGAACAGAAGAGGGCTCAGCACACATCCTTGAGGAGAGCCAGTGCTGAGGGTAATGGTGGAGGAGGAGAAGTTGTGGATCTTCACGGACTGAGGTCTGTTTGTTAAGAAGTCTAGTACCCAGTTACAAACGGAGGGGCTTAGTCCAAGTGTGGATAGTTTGTCCATCAGAGTTTGGGGGATCATGGTGTTGAAGGCAGATGTGAAGTCCACAAAGAGCATACGGACGTATGAGTCCTTCTGATCCAGGTGGGTGAGAGCAGTGTGGACCACAGAAGAGATGGCGTCCTCTGTTGATCGGTTCTCACAGTAAGCATACTGATGAGGGTCCTCGTTGATGTTGATGGTTGTCTTGATGTGGGTCATGACCAGTTTCTCAAAGCATTTTGCGACTATCGGGGTGAGGGCCACCGGCCGATAGTCATTCAGACCAGTCACTGTGGAGCTTTTTGGGACTGGGATGATGGTGGCGGTCTTCAGGCAGGTGGGAACTGTTTCCAGAGCAAGTGAGGTGTTGAAGATGTCAGCCAGCACCTCACAGAGCTGATCCGCACATTCCTTCAGAACTTTCCCGGGGATGTTGTCCGGTCCAGTTGCTTTGTGAGGGTTGATCCTTCTGAGACTACCTCTCACTTCTGCTGCGGTCACGCTGAGATGCTCTTCATCTGGTGATGAGGTGAGTCTGGTGCTGGGTGCCCTGTTTGGGTCTTCAAAGCGTACATAAAACTTGTTGAGGGCATCAGGCAGAGATGGGTGTTTGGGGCATTGTACACTCCTTCCTTTATAATCAGTTATGCATTTGATGTCCCTCCACATGCTCCGTGGGTCTTGTGAGGTGAACTGACCCTCGATCCTCTGTGCATATGTGGCTTTGGCCCTCTTGATTCCAGCAACCAGCTCTTTCCTGGTCTTTCTCAGCTCCTCTGAGTCTCCAGACTTGAAGGCAGCGTTCCTGGCTGCCAGCAGGGTGCGAACTTCTGCATTTAACCAGGGTTTTGTGTTGGGGTAACATTTAACATATTTTTTTATGGAAACATTTTCAGAGCATGTGCTAATATAACCCAGTACGGTGGATGCATATAGTTCAAGGTCCACAGAACCTTCGTGATCAGCTGCCTCCCTGAAAACATTCCAGTCTGTTTTTTCAAAGCAGTCTCTCAGCATAGGGCCATTGTCCTGGAGCCAACATTTGACTTCCTTTTGTTCTGGTTTGGCGTCTCAGTGTGTGTGGGGGTGGGGGGGTTGTGCTGGAACCATAAAGATGGATTAATGGTCGGAAGAACCGAGCGGGGGGCGTGGCTTAGCTCTGTATGCGCCCCTCACAATTGTGTAGACGTGATCGAGGGTGTTACTTCCTCGTGTTGCTATGGTAACATGTTGGTTGAAGTGTGGGAGACAGTCCTTTAAATTCACATGATTAAAGTCACCTAGGATAATACAAAGCCCCTCTGGGTATTTACACTGCAGCGAGCTGATTAAATCATGAATTTCTTCCAGGGCGACATTAGCATTAGCATCAGGAGGGATGTAAATTACTGTGATAAGGATCACTGAGAACTCGCACATCATATAGCTAACTAAAGGCTAGCTAAAAGAGAATGGTAGCTGAAAGAAGCATATAGCTAACTAAAACCTAAAAGCTTAAAAAGGTTAGCTAAAAGGAGCGGAACGGTAGCTGAAAGAAGTTTTAAAAAGTGGAATGGTAGCTTAAAGAAGCATATAGCTAACTAAATTCTAAAAGTTTAAAAAGGCTAGTTAAAATGAGCAGATTGATAGCTGAAAGAACCTGAAAGCAGCTAAAAGAAGCGGAATGGTAGCTGAAAGAAGCACATAGCTAACTAAAGGCAAGGTAAAATGAGCAGAATGGTAGCTGAAAGAAGCATATAGCTAACTAAAACCTAAAAGCATAAAAAGGCTAGCTAAAAGGAGCAGAATGGTAGCTGAAAGAAGGTTTAAAAAGTGGAATGGTAGCTGAAAGAAGCATAAAGCTAACTAAAACCTAAAAGCTTAAAAAGGCTAGCTAAAAAGAGCGGAATGATAGCTGAAAGAAGTTTTAAAAAATGGAATGGTAGCTGAAAGAAGCATAAAGCTAACTAAAATCTAAAAGTTTAAAAAGGCTAGTTAAAATGAGCAGAATGGTAGCTGAAAGAACCTGGAAGCAGTTAAAAGAAGTGGAATGGTAGCTGAAAGAAGCACATAGCTAACTAAAGGCTAGGTAAAATGAGCAGAATGGTAGCTGAAGGCTTAAAATTGCCAAAGCCAGCTAATATCTAAACAAGTAAAAAGCTTGCTAAAAGTATCAGAAAGGTACCTAAAAGACAAAAGTAGTAAAAGTCTGGCTAAAAGTTAAAAATAGAAAAATAGTAGTTAAACGTTTTTTAAAAAGCAGCATCTGAACAAGTTTTCTAAGAGAACAATGTTTTTTTGAAGGAATGGAAGAGACTTCTGTGTATTTCTATGGAGATTCTAAAAGCGTCAAATCTTTAGAAAAGTATAAAAGTAAAAATAATAAAAATAAAAACTTCATAACTGTTTTCTCCTGAACCGGCCGAGCATTTTGGTTATGAACAGTTAAACATGACAAAGTACACAAAAGTAGACAGGCTGCAAAAAAAAAAAAAAAGTCATAGGCTACAGAAGAGTTTGAAAACAGGAAATCCAGACTGTTATTCCTCTCATGAACAACTTACTGATCTGAAGGCAGTTTTGACCCTGAACTCTTTAAGAGACTTCAGGGTTCTTCACACTGGATGGATCTACAGTAAAAAAAACGTTTTTGACCCGTAAATGACAGAGCTGAAGAGTTCTTTTCTCTCCTGCCACATTCCAGTCCTCCGCCGGCCGCTGGGCTTATCAGGGGGTGGACTTAGCAAAAAGTAACTTAGCATTTGAAATAATAAACGGATGAAGTAAAAAAGGAAGGATCTCAGTGGAAAAAAGTATTTTATTTACCGATTGTTACTTTTGGCATGAACTGAATTAATGCATCACTAGATTGAACACACAATCAGAATCAGAATATCTTTATTGACATTGCACCGAGGTACAACGGGAATATGTACGCACAGTCGTCCGGAAGAAGGACTACCGGTAAGTGTACAAAGCTGCAGCTGATTATCAGCGCGGCCATCTTATTCCTTATCAGGATATTAATCTTAGATATGAAAAGGGGGGGAAGAACCATGAGGGTAGATAGTGGTATTACAAAAAAGATCTTTCATATCTTGTCTATTAGGACACGATTTAATATCGCTTTCACAGAAAGTTCTTGGGGGGATAGATGCAGCTGTTATCCTTGGTTACTCATGCAGGGTTTCTGCAGGTTTCAACAACTCAAATTTAAGACTTTTTAAGACTTTTTAAAAGACCAGTATGAATCAAATTTAAGACCTATCGGCAAAAAAAATAAAAAAAACGTTTTAATTATCACCTCTTTATTCCAAAATTTGACTGACATATCAAATCGCACAAAAAACAGGTTGCTACTTGACTATTCTGTTAGTAAAATATTGAATAATTAAAAAATAAAAAGTTAGTCAAATAGCTTCAATAAAAAATAAATGTACACAAACATATATACAAATGTATGCTTTATACCTGCACAATATGTAGCTACTTTGTAAAATGTGTTTTTGAGGGACGAGTGTAACCTGGATTAAAGGTGTGGATTGTTTTAACCTGGATGGGGCAGCTGTGGCTGAGTTGTTAGAGCAGTCGTCCTCCAATGCAAGAGTTGGGGGTTGGAATCCACCAGCAGTCACATGCCTAAGTGTCCATGGGCAAGACACTGAACCCCATGTTTGTGCCCCATTGGTGTATGAATGTGAGCTAAAGCTCTGATTAGTCTCTTTAGAATGATTTGTTCAATTAGCTTTGTAATCTAGTAGAGTGCTGTATGAATGGGTAAATGAGGACATGTAGTGCTTTACACTACAGTGTAACACACTTTGAGTATCAATTAGATAGAAAGGTGCTATATAAGAACAGTCCATTTACCATTACAAGTGTGGATCATTGTAACCTGGGTTAAAAGTGGGTATCATGGCAGTGAAGTCTTCGTCTTCAACCATCGACAGAGGCCTCATGTCAGTGACGTTCATGTAAGGATCTTTCAGTCTCTGCTGCTTGCTGTGGTGGTGTGCATGATGTCTGTCCATCATGAAGGCTGTCATTGTTGTTTTCTGGAATGAGAGAGAGTTTATATGTATTATATCATAATTTACAGTAACTCAAGAAATGCCTTGTTTCACTTGGTTAAACACACAAGCACACACACACACACACACACACACACACACACACACACAAATATAAAATACTAATTACACACACTTGAGTAGATGAAATAAATTACTGTAATTCCTGTTTAAATGCAATTCATCCTTCCATACAATGCAGTGTCTTCAGAATTTACCAGCAAATTAATTAATTCATTCATTCAACCTTTATTTAGTCAGGTAAATCTTATTGAGCCTCAAGGGCTCATTTACGAAAGCAACCTGCTACAAACTAAAGAATGATGAACATCAATGATACAAATACATTAAACAACAAACAAAAGAAAAAGTAGCAAAAACTAGCAAAAACATTAAAAGGTAGATGTACAAAAAAAATCAAAGACAGGAACATATCTGCATTGGTTTTTGCCAGGATTCCAACAGATTCTGAAAACCATTTAGAGAGGTCAGGGCCGAGAGCTTCAGATCTTTTTGTAAGATATTCCATGAAGCAGGAGCAGAGTAGGAGAAGGCCCTTTTTCCAAGTTCAGTCCTCACTGACGGAACACTGCAGGTGATCATGTCCTGAGAGCGCACACTGTAGCTGCACTCACGCAAAGACATGTAGGAGGAGATGTATGAGGGCAGCAGACCAAGAAGTGATTTGAAGATGAAAATGTACCAGTGGAAGAGTCTGCGTGAGGTTAATGATGTCCAGTTAACCAGTGAATACAGGGTGCAGTGGTGGGTACGATAATCACAGCCAGTTATGAATCTTAGTGCACCATGATAGACAACATCCAACATCCGCAGGGTGCTTGTAGGAGCATTCATGTAGAGAATGTCACCGTAATCAATGGAGGGAAGGAAAGTCACAGATACAAGGCGTTTCCTAGCATTCAGTGTTAGACATGATCTGTTTCTGAAAAAGAAACCCAGTTTAACTTTCAGTTTCTTCACTAGGTTTTCCACGTGGAGTTTAAAAGAGAGATGCGAATCGACCAGGATACCCAAATATTTATAGGAATCAACAAACTCAATAGGGACACCATTTGAGGATAAAATCAGAGGAAGATCTGCTGGGACCGACTTCCTACTTGAAAAAACATCCCTTTTGTTTTATCAGCATTTAGGACAAGTTTGAGATGGAACAAATCTGACTGAATGATGTCAAAAGCGGATTGCAGTAACTGGAAAGCCTTACGCCAAAAATACACTACATGCGTTCCGGCTCCGCCCCGCTCCGGTCCGACCTCCGCAGCAAATACGCACCCATTATAATCAATGACAGAATTTACACTGGCTCCGCACGGCGGCAGCGAGCTGCGGCGAGCGGACGGCAGTCCGTCAAAATTAGAAATTTTTCTATTTCTGCCGGACGCCGGAGATGTGCCGGAGTCAACTTTTGAAGATTACGTCGCACCAACAGGAAAAGGAACGAGCACAACTTCCGTATTTACAAAATAAAATCACCACGGGCGGACTAATCCTAGCTCTATACGGATTTATTTGTACAAAAATGCTGTCAAACTATCATTTATGACTACGCCTACAAACGCAATACAAGAAATAAATAAATAAATAAAGTATTTTATTCTGAAATGTAATACATCACTTCCTGTTGCTCAAACCATGTCCTGTCGCTCATTTACGAGAGAAGATCAAGGCAGCAGTCTCTACTGTTGTTCTCCTTCTTCCACCGAATGAATTGTTTTGTTCTGACTTACTTATTTATCACTTGATTTATCGCGCGATCTCGCAATTCCCGCGCATGCGTCTCGGAGCAGCGCATCCATGCGGACCTGAGCTGAGCGGAGGAAGTGGAAACTGGACTCGCTCAGCTGCGACCTGCGGAGCGGGGCGGAGCCGGACCGCATGTAGTGTTTTTTTGGAGTTAGCTACTGTTTTAGCTTGGCAATAAACAACTGTATCATCAGCATAGAAATGTAAGGATGCATCAGGGATGCTCTGACCTACATTAGCTATGTAGATTAATAGTTGAAGCTAAATCATTAAATTATCACCATCTTTGTTAGATTTATTTATAAATCACATTTAAACACTGCTTGTACCGTTACATTAAAAATAAAAACACACACGTTCTCTGTCACTGTCACAGCTAAGAAACAAGCAGCTTCAGCTACCAGACACTGACATTACGTTTTCTCACTTTGAAACAGAACAAATTTGGTTTAATATAGAGACTCACCTGCTGTTCTTCCTTCATCGTGGTGAAGTTAGTTTACAACTCCGTCATGTTTACATTTCATCCGCGTGGTTATCTCGTGTCGCGTCGTCACTTTTCAAAGCTGCACATTGAAGTTTTTTATCTTTATGAAGCGTCAGGTGCTCCTTGACTTGGGTCAAACAGTTTTCTCTGCGTCGGTCATTTGTAAAATAGACTTTGAAAACATTGTCTGTTCTACTTCCGCCTCCCTCCTCGCTCTGTTCAAGCCACACACGCAGCGTGCTGCAGAGTTTTTTTTTTTTTTTTACTTTATTCAGTCAGCCAGCTTTGACAACGCTCTACCGGTGAACAAAACAGCCGTGAAAGAAGCATCGCGTGTTGTTGCAGCCCTCGCTGCAATACGTCACGTTTGTCACGTGAGAAACATTTCTTTCTTTTTTTGCGCTTGAGGCAGGATTACGACGGCGCACGAAATTAAGACCTCTTCAAAAAAAATTAAGACTTCAGCACAATAATTCAGCAAATTTAAGACTTTTTAGGCCTAAAATTGAACTTTTAGACTTTTTAAGACCCCGCGGAAACCCTGTCATGACCCAGGAGAAACTTGATACTGTAGTCAGCCCATTTCCAAGGCTGGCGGGGAGTCAGATTCAGTTAAGCTTGATTGTTGATTTTCTTCAGGCAGACATTTTTTTTTTTCCTTCAGCCTTGGAGTCCATCTGTACAAGCCGGTTCCAAAATGGCCTGATTGTGGGAATCCATTCCACTGATCCATGCTATGAGTCACCCTCAAGGTCGAACCCACCACGCTGACGAGTCCCAGAAGCCGCTGGTGGCCTGCGATTCTCATAAATCGCCTCCACCCTACGGTTAAGCTCGTAAAGCAGCTGATTTAGCGAGGTCACGGCACGGATCAAATTTTCACACTGACTCGGAAGCTTTGTCATGGTCGAAACAGCCGCCGATATCTTGTTAAGTTTCCGATAGAGCAGAGTCCCGCCGATGCCGAAACGCAGAGCTCCTGCCATCATAAATCCAATTATGTAAACATCTTCAACGTCCTCCACAGACCTGACTGAGAGACACATCACCTTACCTTCCACTCTCCCCACGAGTCCATGACGTATCCTCACGAGTGCGTCTGTGCTGGGCAAGCTGGTTCCCCGTGTTTTGTTGAAAAAAATCTTGTCAATAGAGTTGATCGTCCATGATACCAAATCCATAATCTCAATTTACGTTCAGGAGATGAGTTCCTGAGGAGCTGCAGACAAACAGAGAGCAGAGCAGGGAAAAAGGAAAAGATGTGGGGGGGAGAGAGAAAGCAACGAAGCTGACACCTCTTGCTGAGCGAGGCGGGAAAAAAATCTGACTGCTAACAGGTTTCATAGAACGATTGAAATGCAACTTTGTCTGTTAGCAAAATATCTCATGAACCTCTGAAATTGGGCTCCTCCAGGGATGCCCGTTGTCACAGATTATGTTAATAAACTTCATGGACATAATGTCTCGGTGCAGCCAGGGGGCGGAGGCAGTCCGGTTCTGTAGCCTCGGATAACTTCTCTATTTGCAGATGATGTGGTCCTGTTGGCGTCATCGGGCCGAGACCTTCAGCTCTCACTGGAGCAGTTCGCAGCTGAATCTGAAGTGTCTGGAAGGAGGATCATCACCTCTATATTTAAGGCCATAGTCCTCAGTTTGAAAAGGGTGGATTACCCTCTCCGGTTTGGAGGTGAGATTCTGCTTCAGGTATCTCGGGGTTTTGTTCACGAGTGAGGGAAGAATGGAGCGTGAGATCGAGAGATGGATTGGTGCAGCTTCTGTCGTATTGTGGACTCTGTGTTGGTCTGTTGTTGTGAAGAGCGAGCTGAACTGCAAGGCATAGCTCTGTTTACCGGTTGGTCTATGTTCCTATAGTTCCTACTTCCTTATGGCCCAAATCTCTGGGTGGAGACTGAAAGGAAGAGATCGCAGACAGAAAGGGTCCAAGGAGTCCAGGGAGGCTGGACTCTCCCTTAGAGCAAAGGCAAGAACTTCAGTTATCCAGGAGAAACTCAGAGTAGAGCCTCTGCTCCTCCACATCAAGAGGAGCCAGTTGAGGTGGTTCAGGCATCTGGTCAGGATGCCTCCCCTAGGGAGGTTTTCAGGGCAAGTCCAACTTGAAGGAGACCCCGGGGAAGACCCAGGACACGCTGAAAATACTAAATGTCTCCACTTGTCTTGTGACGCAGAGTCCTCCCAGAAGAACTGGAAGAGGTGGCTGTGGAAAGAGATGTCTGGACCTCCCTGCTCAAGCTGCTGCTCCAGGGACCCGACTTCAGAACAACCAGAAGATGAAAGGATGGATGAATGATGGATCGATGGATAGATGATGGCTCTATGATGGAGCCACTGGGCAGATTGTAATGACACCGTCAGAAGTAAACCTGTTAACGGATGATGGATGGATGAAGGATAATGGATGGATGGATGATGGACAGATGAAGGATGGATGGATGGATGATGGAACCACAGACTGTAGTGAAACCTTCAAAAGGTAACCTGTTGATGGTGGATGGATGATGTTGTGAAACCTTCAGAAGGTAACCTGTTGATGAATGGTGGATGGATGATGT
>JBBPBX010021014.1:16875-42795 GCA_038048925.1 Garcialebias charrua | reverse complement strand
CAGTGTTCCTCCTTACTTCTGCTGAGGTCACGCTGATGAACTTCTCTTCAGATGGTGAGGTGAGTCTAGTGCTGGGTGGTCTATTTGGGTCTTCAAAGAAGGCATATAATCTGTTAAGAGCATCAGTCTGTGATGGGTTCCGAGGGCATTGTGCACCTAAAGGCATGAAGGCCACTTTGGGTCAGGTCATGCCATTTTAGCCAATGAATCTTGGTAAATCATTTCCTGGCTTTCAGTGATAACAAATGACTTGATCTAGTCACATTAAATAATATGCATCCATCCATTATCATTACCCGCTTCTTCCTTTTAGGGTTGCGGGGGTCAATGCTGCCCATACCCAGCCTTCACTGGCAGGATACACCCTGGACAGGTCGCAAGTTATTAAATAATATTTCTCAACCAAATTCCAAAGTAAACTATATATCAAATATCTAACAAAGTTGAATCAGGTCCTCTGGATGGATTATGATTATTATTTTTTTGGCTGCTCCCTGCATTAGGGTTCGTCACAGCGAACTAAAGCCCCCAGTATAACTCTGTGTACATCCGTACGCGTGTCCGTACGTGCGTACTGTATGCAGAGAGTTCAGCCCCACACCCCAGCATATGTTCTCGCATACATTCTCGCGTTTTCGCACCAAATTCTTGATGTCATTTGAGCAGCTGCAGCGCAGAGCGTTTACCTTTTGGTCATTTGCTGACACGCCTACTGAATTGATTGACGGGTCGGGAAGGAAAAAAAAGCGAGAGCTGGCAGCTCCAACCGCAGCGGTGTTCTATGTTTTTTATGTTAATAAAAAGTTCTAAAAAAACAAAACAAAACAGGGAGCACTGGTCCTGTAGCCCACACATCAGACCAGCACACCAGGAAATCTCCAGACCCTCCCGCAGCCACGCTGGACCTGAGTTTAATTTGCTCGTGACAAATTTGTTCATTTCTCATCATTTCAGTCATGGAGTCAACGGAGGAGAAAGCGATCACTTGCCTTTTGGCAAAAAAACAAAAGAAAAGGCCAGATCAGGGATGAAGAAGGGGAATTTAATACATTTGTGTCGCATACAAAACAGTCGGGCGCCGGGCAGTTTATTGTGCGACACCGCGTTTGCGTACGCGGTCGTAAATTTTGAGCTTTACGCGTACATGCCCTGCGGGGGTACGCTTGTACCTCTGCATAGTATGTGCATACCTCTGCGTATGGGCATACGCAGAGCTATACTGGGGGCTTAAGTCGCACAAAGACTTGGCAGTTATTTTTTTGTTTTGTTTTACGCCGGATGCCCTTCCTGACGCAACCACAGACCACCGAGCTTCCACAACCCTTTGTGTGGAGCAGAGGGCTGGTATCTAGAAGACCCAGAGGAGCAGATGGTGGGTGTTAAGGGCCTTGTTCAAGGGCCCAGAGTGGGGCAAATGAGGGTGAGGGCTGGTGTGGGTTCTTCACCTGCCCCACCTGCGTTTTTGATGTTGTCGGTACCGGGGCTAGAATCGGCGATCTTCCCATCACAGACAATAACTAACATCTGTGCCACCACTCCCCTATGAAATAAAAAATAAATACATAATTAAAATCTTGTTGAAACATTTCATCTTTAATCCAAAATACTTAATCAGTCTGAGGAGCCGCAATAAACTGAGTCTTATAAATAACACCTTCTCATAGGGGCTCAATCATCCAGAATCCGTCCAGAGAACCTGACTCAACTTTGTTAAATTTTTCTACCTGGATTATTGAGTATGCATCAAGATATTTATCAAATACTTGAACTGTGTCTAAATTTGTGCGTATATAAAAGCCAAAATTATTCCTGCTCAGTGAATTACTTTTCATACAAGTTATTCTCCAAATTATTATCCTTTATCATTTGTGTTGTTCAATTTGTTTATTATTGTTGATGATTCTTATCTTGAGTAATGATTTTTTAATAAAACTTCAAAGACAAATTTGGTCCCCTCATTTGGATGAATATTCATGTTATGGTATAGAATTCCCTGTACACATTTAGTTAGATTCTACTCCAATGACTGAGTTCTGACTATTAAAGGGTGAATACATTAATTAAGTTGTTGTTGGTCAATATACTGACCAGCTGGTGCCCTGCCTTAAAGAGTGCAAAACAAATAATTGTAGTAAAGTGTTACCCTTCTTCCTCCATTCACTCATTTATGCTAACAACTGCCGAGATACACTTGAGCGTCCTCAGGTACGCCACTCTACGCGCGCATATTGTGCGCATGTGTTTTGCTGCTATACTTCATAAACTATTCAGCTTTAAAAAGCTCGCGTTCTCCTTGTTGTAATATGAGCAGCTGAGCACGGAGGGGACTCAACTGAGCTCGCTGATTGGTCACTTGCTGACACGCCTACTGAAATGATTGACAGACAGCTTTCTCAGTCAGCTCATGTAGCTCCTTGAAGACCGCGGCGGTGTTCATGCGGTGTTTCTACTATATATGTTGTAAAAAGTTCTCTCAGAAATAAAAATAATAACAGGGAGTGCTTTTCCTGCAGCACACAGCCCACCAGGGATATTTAAAACATCGCGCACCCAGGTAGGACCTGAATTCATTCATTTCATTCATGGAGTGAACGGAGGAAGAAGCGGTTACTTGACTTTAGGCAAAAAAACAAAAGAAAAGGCCCGATCAGCGATAAAGAAGGGGAATTTATTTCATTTGTGTAACATACAAAACAGTCCGGCGCCGGGGAAGTTTATGGTCAGACACCGCGTATTGCGCACGCGGACGTAAAAAAAAAAGCTTTGCGCGTACATGCCCTGAGGGGCTACGCTTTTGCCTTGACGTACGTACGCTGCGTATAGGCGTACCGTGAGGACGCTCGAGTGTATCTCGGCCTTAACTGTAGGAAGGTGTTACCCTTCTTCCTCCATTCACTCATATATGCTACAATGCAAATGTGCATAAACTAACACTTTCTATTCCTCTGCTACAAATGCAAAGCTGACTCCAAAGTGCTGAATAAAACCAGCAGCAAGACCAAACCAAGTGTAGGAGATCAGCGGGGTGCAAACTTGTTGAGGTAAATACACTGCTGAGAAAGTTGTGCAATGACAGCAGTTATTACACTCAGCTCCCCGATGGGATCACTAGAATCATTAAAGTTACATATACAGCTGGGGAACAGCCAGAGCTAACGAGAAAACTCAAAGTTATGCACCATAACTCATGTTCCCTGAAGGAAGGGAACGAGGTGCAACATGTGCTATGGGAATTGCGCCCCCGCGCGATAACCTGAAGGAATAGATTCACGCCTTTACGGCAAGGGCGTCAGCCAGTGATGTCTGTACCCAGAGGCCACGCCCTCTGGGTACTTAAGCCGCTGACGCCCATTCATCATTCTCCAAAATGCACTTCACCGAGCTTTCAGCATTGAAAGGGCTAGATATGTTGCACCTCGTTCCCTTCCTTCAGGGAACATGAGTTATGGTGCATAACTTTCAGTTCCCTTTCAGTCATGTCTCTCGGTGCAACATATGCTATGGGATCGTAATTCATTCACGCCCTTGAAATGCTCAGCAAAATGTATGTGAGAACATTTGTCTTAAAACGACAGGCATTTCCCAGCTGCTTTCTACAAGGTATGTAGAGAGCACAACCTGAGAAGAAAAAATGCCAAACGTAGAAACATCAGCTTGATGTTACCACTGGACATACAGATAGAAAACACTAGCTAGAGACAGCTTAAGCGTGCTCCACTAGTGCGATTACTCATCATCTCCTTTTTTCTCTGGAAAAAAAAGAGCAAGGGACCCATTACGCCACCAGTAATTGGGTGGCAATGTGGAGGTAGAAAACCCAGGTCAAGCACAGGGTAACCTCCCAAGTCCCCAGGGAAAATTTTTACATATACAAGGGCACGACTGACAAGTGGAGCCCATCCTGATGTTGGAGACCCATTAAGGAGAGGGGAACCCCCCATTGAACATCTCCTAAGCAAACATAAACACCAAGGGACACCCTTGTGTATGTTGTTGCTGTTTGTTTTGGGATAAAGCAATCAAAGCCTTAGGCCCTCAGCCAGTTCCCTTCAAAGGCCAGGCTGAAAGCCGCCACAACTCCGGACGTGGGTGTAGAAGCTGCCCACGTGCCTGAGTCAGCAGGTCCCTGTGAGGAGGAAATTGCCATGGTATCCCTGATAACATTGAGATCAACTCTGGGAACCACGGTTTCTGCGGCCATCTGGGGGCTATCAGGATCAGGGAGAGGGCTCCCTGACGCACACGTTCCAGTGTCACCTCGATCAGAGGGACAGGTGGAAAAGCATAGTACAGCACCCCTGCTGGCCAATCATGGGCCAGACCATCCGTTCCCAACGGTGCATCTGCCTCCTTCAAAGAGAAGTAAAGGTCACACTGTGAGCTAGCTCTGCAAGCAAACAAGTCCACCGAGGCTCTCCCAAATCGTGACCAGATCTGTTCCATAACCCATGGGTTCAGACTCCATTCTGACGCCAGGAGAGGCCCTCTTGAGAGGGCATCTGCTCCATAATTTAGTTCACCAGGGAACATGAGTCGCCCTGAGCGACAAGATTCTCGGAGCATACCACGTAAGCATCTTCTGCGTCAGTCCGAGGAGGGCTCGGGACCTTGTCCCTCCCTCTCTGTTGATGAAGGACACTGTGGTCCTGTTATCTGATTTCACCAATACATGCTGCCCTGTAATCAGACCTTTGTTAAAGAAGTATTTTACTGACAGGAATACGGCCAACAATTCCAGGAAGTTGATATGTAATCTCGCTTCCTGTTCATTCCAAAGGCCACGGGCGTTCTGATTTCTGCAGATTGCCCCCCATCCTGTTTTTGAGGCGTCCGTCGTGACGACCACACGAGATGACACCCTACCTAGCGGGTCCCCTTCCGTGAAGACAGACAAGGTCCCTCCAAGGTTCCAGGGCCCTCAGGCACTCTGAATCTATTCCAACCTTTCCTGCTCGACCAGGCAGGGCGGGTTGTGTCTGTTGGTTTAGCCATACTTGTATGGCCCGCATTTTCAGCAATGCGCGTGGCACACAGGGAATGGCTGCCGCCAAGAGGCCTAAAAGGCATTGGCACATTTTCATGCGGACCCACTGATCCAGTTTAAATCTTTGCAGGCACTGGCAAATCGAGGAAACTCGTTCCTTTGAGAGCCATGCCCTGTACTGGACGGTGTCGATCTGTACTCCCAGAAATATGGTAACCCGTGATGTAGTTAGGTCACTCTTTTGTAGGTTTATGATAAAACCGAGAGACTCCAGGTGAGAGATCACCCTGTAGGAGTGTGACTGGGCCTGTATTCTGCTTCCAGCCAGAATCAGGAGGTCATCCAGGTAGTTAATAGCCCTGAGTCCTTGATTCCTAAGGGGGGTCAGGGCTGCGTCCAGACATTTAGTAAATGTACGAGGAGCCGTCTTTAAACCGAAGGGTAAGGCTTTGAATTCATAAGCCTTTGTATTTGAGTAATTCTCAAAACAATGTTCTTGTAGTTATTTCTGTTGTACAATTACCAGTTTATACCTTTTACAAATAAAAGTTTGTAACTACCGGTATTTACTTTTATCTTTTACTGACTTTATTCTATATTTACTTATATTACTTATAATATTACTTGTAATATTTACTTTACCCTTTTATCACTTTGATAAAGAGATTAATCTTGAGTCTTTTGGGAGAAGGGAGTAGCGAGGGATTGGGAGGGTCTCAGATTGGCTAGGAAGTAAGAAGGGGGGTCTTTGAGGAAAATAGGTTGGGAACCACAGGTCTACGTGATATGCGAGTATACAGGATATTACCTCAAACAATACTTGGGAATTTCCGCATAACCAATTAAAAATGCCCAATTATACGTAATGTTCCCTCTATGCTGTACAGTTAGGGCAACTGGGCAACAGCCCAAGCAAAATATCTAGTTATCTCCTGCTTTACAATAAACTTTTATAATAAACTGTCAGCCTGAACACAGCGGTCTCTACCTGTCTGTATACAGCGCATGATTTGCATGCAGAGTGGAGGAAGGATTCTCCCCCCCGTGCCACCCACATGTGATTTGTTTAGTGACAACAGAAGTTTATGAAGAGGTAAAAAAATCAATGAATGAAATCACAGGTGAACTTTCATTCCAGCCATTCAGCATCTTCTGGAGTTTCAGCGCTAACGTGCAAAGAAGCTAAGTAGCTACGAGCAACCTCCTTGGCTTCTAGCTCTTCTAAGTTTTATACTGCATATTTCATCGCATATCGAGGAATAATATTTGGCATTGTGGATTGTATGACATCAAATAAAGGCAGTAAGTAAGCTAATCCCACGACTGGTAGCCATTTTTATGGCGCTAACCATAGAATGGATACCCATTAGTTAAAACCTCACCTTAATGTTCCTTTGTACTCTTTTCTTTTTTTTTTATTGACAAAACTAGAAAAAGATGTCAGCATGAGCCATTGGAACATTAAAAAATAACAAAAAGGATTTGAAAACACATGTATCTCCCCTTAAAAGTGGATGAGAAACATTTTTTCATTCAACCTTTATTTAGACAGGTTAATCCCATTGAGCCTCGGAGACTTGTTTACAAGAGAGACCTGATTTATTTAATAAAGAGTGACAACAACAGTGGATAACAATGACAACAATAGACAGTCATAAAAGAGGTATACAAAATTTATATATATATTTTTTTATCAAAACAAAATAGCAACCAAAAGGATAGGCAAAAGGAAAAGTAGCAAAAAGAAGATAAAAAAATCAGCTAGATCACAAGGCAGTGTCAAAAACTAAAAACAGGAACGTGTCTGCATTGGGGGCAGCACAGTGGCGCAACTGGTAGAGCTGATGCCTCTCAGCGAGAAGGTTGCCGGTTCAAATCCCAGTCTGGGACCTCTCTGGGTGGAGTTTGCATATTATCTTCGTGCATGCATGGGTTTTCTCCGGGTACTCCAGTTTCCTCCCACAGACCAAAATCATGCATGTTAGGCTGATTGGTAACTCTAAATTGTCCCTAGGTGTGAGTGAGAGAGTGAATGGTTGTTTGTCTCTATGTGGCCCTGTGATGGACTTGCAATCTGTCCAGGGTGTCCCCAGCCCCTCGCACAGTGATTGCTGGACATGGGCACCAACAACCCCTGTGACTCAAAAATGGAAGAAGCAAGTAAAAGATAATGGATGGATGGATGTCTGCATTGGTTCTTGCCAGGAACTTAACAGATGTTTGAAGCCACTTAGAGAGGTCAAGGTCGAGATCTTCAGATGTTTTTGCAAGATATTCCAGGAAACAGGAGCGAAGTAGGAGAAGGCCCTTTTGCCTCGTTCAGTCCGGACTGAATTCAAATCATTTCAGTTTATTTATATAGCGCCAAATCACAACAAAGTTGTCTCAGGGCACTTTACAGGAACATTCACAAACATAGAAAAGACAATTACCGTAGTAAAGTTCTCTATCTAAGGAATCCAGCAGACAAGTTGAATCTTGGCTTTGTTGCAGTCTCCCATCCTGAGCAAGCACAATGGCAACAGGTTGAGTAGAGTAGGTAAAGTGAAAAAGTGTGGTCAGTTTGTCCTCCAGCAGTCTCATGCTACGTTCACACCGAACGCGTTTTGAGCTGCAGGAGCGGCCGGTTTACATGCAAAGTCAATGGGGGACGCGCCTCTAGGGGTCGTGTGTCGCATCACGTCCGTTTTGAGCGGCGCGGAAGGGGCGGCAGAGCGTTTTCCGTGCATGCGGTGCCCGCGGCAGCCACCGCCGCTCGAGTTGAAAAATCTGAACTTTCGCCGCTCAACGCGTCTTGACAACCAATCAGGGAGAGTCAACTATGTGATGCGGTAACGAGGGGACGGATGTTGCGCAAGTGTGACGTATTGTTTGTGAGACACAGAAACAACCCGCAAATTCGTGTTCAAGTATGGAGATCCAGTCCTTTACGACCAGTCAAGCGTGTTGTACAGAGACCGAAATAAAAAGGACCTTGCCTGGCGGAGTGTCAGTGAGGAAGTCGGGATATCGGGTAAGTTTTGAATTGTAAACTCCTCCCACACCCCGCCGCCACCGCCGCTGCTGCTTCTCGTTCCGGTCTGAACACCAGTGCGTCCACCTTGATGCGTTTTGCGCTTTTTGGCCACTCAAAACGCGTTCGGTGTGAACGTAGCATAAGCCTATAGCAGCATAAGTAAGGGACAGCTCAGGAAACCCAAGCCGACCCTAACTATAGGATTTAGCAAAAAGGAAAGTCTTAAGCCCAGTCCTAAAAGTGGATAATATGTCAGCCTCACAGACAGCGATTGGAAGTTGGTTCCACAAGAGAGGAGCCTGATAACTGAAAGATATTCCTCCCGTTCTGGTTTTGTAAATTCTAGGAACCACAAGTTAACCTGCAGCCTGAGCGCGAAATGCTCTGTTAGGAAAATATGGAACAATAAGATCTGTTGAGAGGATCCGTTTTGGTGACCTTAGAATCGCTTCTCTGTTTTTTGCAGATGATGTGGTCCTACTGGCTTCATCAGTTCGTGATTTACAACTTTCACTGGAGCGGTTTGCAGCCGAGTGTGATGCGGCCGGGATGAGGATCAGTTCCTCCAAATCCGAGGCCATGGTCTTGAGCCGGAAAAGGGTAGCATGCCCTCTCCGGGTCGGGGAGGAGGTCCTGCCCCAAGTGGAGGAGTTTAAGTATCTCGGGATCTTGTTCACGAATGAGGGAAAACTGGAGCGTGAGATCGATAGGCGGATAGGTGCAGCGTCCGCAGTGAAGCGGGCGCTGTACCGGTCTGTCGTGGTGAAGAGAGAGCTGAGTCAAAAGGCAAAGCTCTCAATTTACCGATCGATCTACGTTCCCACCCTCATCTATGGTCATGAGCTTTGGGTTATGACCGAAAGAACAAGATCTCGGATACAAGCGGCTGAAATGAGTTTTCTCCGCAGGGTGGCTGGACTCTCCCTTAGAGATAGGGTGAGAAGCTCAGTCATCCGGGAGGGACTCGGAGTAGAGCCGCTGCTTCTCCACATCGAGAGGAGCCAGTTGAGGTGGCTCGGGCATCTGGTTAGGATGCCTCCTGGACGCCTCCCTGGTGAGGTGTTCCGGGCATGTCCCACCGGGAGGAGACCCAGAGGAAGACCCAGGACGCGCTGGAGGGACTATGTTTCTCGGCTGGCCTGGGAACGCCTTGGGATTCCCCCGGAGGAGCTGCTCCAAGTGGCTGGGGAGAGGGAAGTCTGGGCCTCCCTACTTAGGCTGCTACCCCCGCGACCCGACCCCGGATAAGCGGAAGAAGATGGATGGATGGATGGATGAATAAGATCTGTAATATAAGATGGGGCTAGGTTGTTGAGAGCTTTGTAAGTTGGAAGTACGATTTTGAATTATATTCTGGACTTGAAAGAGAGCCAGTTAAGACTCTGGCGGCAGCATTTTGGATTAACTGAAGACGTTTTAAAGAAGTATTTGGACACCCAGATAATAAACCATTGCAATAGTCCAGTCTAGATGTGACAAATGCATGAAACCTGTTTTTCTGCATCATTTTTAGATAAGATGTTTCTAATTTTAGCAATATTACGCAGGTGGAAGAAGGTGGTTATAATAACATTTATAATATGGGGGATAAAAGACATGTCCTGATCAAAAATAACACCAAGATTTTAAACATTAGAACTGGAGGTCAGATTAATGCCATCTAAGGAGGGCAAAAGACTGAAAAATTCATTCCTAAAGTGCTCAGGTCCAAAAACCATGTTCAAAAGGAGAAAATTAAGGGTCATCCAGGTTTTTATGTCTTGAAGACATGCTTGTCTAAGTAACTGATTGGATTCATTGGGTTAAATGGACAAATATAATTGTGTATCATTCGCATAACAATGAAAATTTATCCCATGCTGTTTAATAACTTTACCTAATGGAAGCACATACGGTATATAAAGTGAAGAGTATTGGCCCAAGCACTGAGCCCTGATGGACTCCATGACTAACTTTGGTGTATGAAGACAATTTATTACAGTATTTACATTTACAAACTGGAATCAATCATTTATTTTTATTCATTTATTTATTTCTATAGCACTTTACACAACCACGGTGGTGGTGACAAAAGTGCTTAACAAAAAACAGTGCAGTACTTAAAAAGACAACAGATTAAAAATCAAGAAAAACACAACATAATAGCAAAAATAAAACCAGAAATGTCACCACATATTTAATTACTAAAAGCCAGTTGGAATAAAAAAGTCTTAAGCTTCGATTTATTTAAAAGGGCCAAGTTCAGTAATCTGACGTAGCTCAAGCAGGAGTGTATTCCAGAGTCGAGGTGCGGCTGCAGAAAAGGCACGGTCACCCCAACATTTATATTTTGTCCGTGGAACAGAGAGCAGGAGCTGGCTATCAGACAGATATGATTTTAACCATTTTAAAACCATTTCTGTAATCCCAATATCGTTGAGGGAACACTGCAAGTAAAAATTTCCTGAGAACATGCGCTGTAGCTGCACTCATGCAGAGACATGTAGGAGGAGATGAAGGCAGCAGACCAAGAAGTGACTTAAAGATGAAAATGTACCAGTGAGAGAGTATGTGTGTAGAGTGTAGTTAATGAAGACCAGTTAACCAGTGAATACAGGGTGTAGTGGTGGGTACGATTGTTACAGCCAGTTATGAATCTTAATGTACCATGATAGACAGTGTCTAACATCTGCAGGGTGCTTGTAGGAGTGTTCATGTAGATAATGTCATCGTAGTCATGGTAGTCAATGGATGGAAGGAAAGTTGGCGTTTCCTAGCATTCAGAGTTAGACAGGATCTGTTTCTGAAAAAGAAACACATTTTAACTTTCAGTTTCCGTTCTAGGTTTTCCACATCAAAGTCAAAGTCAAAGTCAACTTTATTGTCAGAACTGCAATATGTACAGGACATACACAGGATTGAAATTGTGTTTCTCTCAGTCCCTCGGTGCAACAGTAACCATTTAAACACTAAAACACTGAAACATTTAATAAACATAAGCATAAAATAGTAAAAGTGTAACACTGTCCTGAGTTTTTGCATAGTAGTATAAAAGTATGAAAATTTACACCAACACTAAAACACTAAACATTTAATGAACATAAGCATAAAATGAAATAATAAAAGTGTAATACTGTCCTGAGTTTTTGCATAGTAGTATAAAAAAAGTATAAAAAGTATATCTATAAAATAAACTGAAGGTTCTAGCATTGACATTTGCAAAGAGTGGCAAAGCAGCATATGAGTTAATGTACACAGTATATGTATGAGGTAGTAGTTGATGTTGGTATAGAGGCAAAAGTGGCATATGCAGTAAGGCACATTGGGCATCCTTAAATAAGGCTGGTCAGAGAATACTGTATATGTATCAGCAGTAGTGTAGATATAAAAGTAGTGTAAATGTAAACAGTAGTAATAAATGTAAACAGTAGTAATAAATGTAAACAGTATTAATAAATGTAAACAGTGAATGTAAACAGTAGTATGTAAACAGTGAGTGTAAACAGTAGTATGACTATAGGCAGTGATGTAATACAAACATTAGTGCAAATATGAGAGTAGTGCAAACTGAATGAGCACATGACCGAGAGTTTAGTGAATAACCCGTTTGATGACACAGAGTCCAGTGTTAAAATCTTTGTGTTGTGTGGTAATGTGTGAGAAAGTTTTTTGTGTTAAGGCAGTTCAAATGGGAGGGGAGGCAGAGCAGGCAGAGTGTTTAGCATCCTGACTGCCTGATGAACAGAGCTGTCTCTCAGTCTGCTGGTTCGAGCCTGGAGACTCCTCAGTCTCCTCCCTGATGGCAGCAGTCTGAAGTCAAAAGCCAAAAGTCAAAGTCAACTTTATTGTCAGAACTGCAATATGTACAGGACATACACAGGATTGAAATTGCATTTCTCTCTCAGTCCCTCGGTGCAACAGTAACCATTTAAACACTAAACAATTAATAAACAAGCATAAAATGAAATAATAAAAGTTTAGTACTGTCCTGAGTTTTTTTCATAGTAGCTTTTCATAGTAGTAAAAAAGTATAAAAAGTTTCACCAACACCAAAACACCAACATTTAATAAACATAATCATAAATTGAAATAGAGTGTAATACTGTCCTGAGTTTTTTCATAGCAGCTGTGTAGTGGGTGTGTGGGATCACCTGCCATGCAGAGGGCTTTCCGAGTGAGGCGGTTGCTGTGTAAGTCCTGTAGTGAGGGGAAGGAGGTGCCGACAATCTTCTCAGCTGCTTTCACGATGCGCTGGAGGCTCTTGCGGCAGGATGCAGTACATGCACCAAACCACACAGTGATGCAGCTTGTCAGGACACTTTCTATGGCACCCCTGTAGAAGGTGCACATGAAGCGAGATGTGAGTCGATCAAGATACCCAAATATTTATAGCAATCGACAAGTTCAATAGGGACATCATTTGAGGATAAAATCAGAGGAAGAACTGCTGGGACTGACTTCCTGTTTGAAAAAAGCATTCCTTTGGTTTTGTTGGCGTTTAGGACAAGTTTGGGACGGAGCAAGTATGTCTGAAGGTGCATGGTATTAACATTAATGAACAATGTGGAGTCTTTAAAGGTTCTCAGGGGAAAAAGACCAGCTCTCATTAAAATTTCAGGTCTTATATATGTATTATAATATCCATCCACAATGCTGCAGGGTAAATGTTACCTGCCAAGAAGAAACCAATGCCTGATACTTTTTTGTGTCTCAAGTCAGAATTTGGATGGACTCTTATGAACAGACTGTAGATGAAGTCAGGGGCCTGTAAATGAACAATTTCCCCTGAATGCACCTGTATCTAAAATCACTCTGCCCCTGATAAATTTATCAACATTAGACGGAGCAATTTTGAAATCCCAGTGACTAACACATTTCTCCCATGTCTTTGTTTCCTCTCTATAGTTATCCCCCCTCCTTGTCGTCTCTCCTCCTTCTGCTTTCTCCTCTCCAGCTGTTAAACCAATTAAATCCTCACAGAGGGTAGACTGCCCACTCTCCTGTTGAGAAAAATACACGCAATAAAAGCCTGCTCTGTGTGGAGCCATTGTGTGACAGTGAGGCCTCCATCTTTAATTATTGCCTACGCCTCCACCCTTCTTCTTGCTGAAAGGGAGTGGGCTGTAGGTACAGACAGCCTCTGGCAATGGATCAGGGGTTTTGGTGTGTTTTTGTGTCAAGCAAGCAGCTGTAAGGAGGTGAGCTGATGGATGGTGCTGAACTTGGATCTGCTCAGGATTTCAGATTGCGTCACACAAGGTGTCAGCGCTTGATGTCGTGTCAGGAACTTCAGTTTGAAACAAGGCTCATAAGGAGAAAACAATAATTTTGCAGGTCTAATAAATATATTTTAATTTGGTACATCTTGTACGTACAATGTACAGTACTGTACAGTACTTATTTACTGATGCTGATGGGGAAAAATTAAAAGCATGAGACACGTTTATAAACTTCCAGTTTAGAGTTAAATAATTAAAAATAAAGCTTGTGACCAATGAGAAAACCCTGGTTGAAGAAAACAGTTGCGGTTATGATCATAGTGGCATCTTAAATAGTGATAATATCAGAAAAAGAAAGAGAACTGGGGGGGCGTAAGGAGACCCATGCCCCTCCCAGTGGCCTCTGCCTTGAGGGGGGACCCGGGGCAGGTCTGGGGAATGTGAGGCATGAGTGGGGGGGAACAAAGCCAACTACTGTCCCCCAGAGAGAGGCCTTGTTCTGGGCCAGAAGGGGGTACAAGAAGTCAGTCGCTCGATGGATAAATGAATGAATGGATGGCTGACTGGCTGTGTGGACAGAAGTTGGGTCACTGGCTGGAAGGGTGGTTGTGCTGCTTGCCTACAGAGTAGACATGTCAGGGAACCAGGGCAGGTCTGGGGAATGTGAGGCATGATATGGAAACAAAGCTGACTACTGTCCCCCACAGAGAGGCCCTGTCCTGGGCTACAGGGCATAAGGAGTCAGCCTTTGTGGATGGAGGGGTGGATGAAATGACGACTGGATGTTTACTGGTTAGTGTTAATAACATGCGCTCACTGGGAACCCTTCCTCTAAGTCACTACATATACTATTCCAAAAGCTAATGACTCCTCCGAAACACAAAACATCCCTTAATAGCAATATCCTTGCACTTATATCCCCTTTCAAGTTATTAGGTAAAAGGCATGTACCAAGATATACACTTATGACAATTTGTTAGTGGAACAAACGTGAGGAAATCAATATATTTCACTATAATTATATATGTAGTTTCATGGCAAATTGTGAAATTGGACAGAGTGTATTTCAGATCAAAGACTCATTTTTGTTCAAATCTAACCACGCAGTTTCTCTAAACTTGAACAAGCCATTCAAATGTGCAAAGTTAAGCAAAAAAGTGAAAATAGCACTAATAACATTCAAAAGAAACATTGTGTATTTACTAAAGAGACAAACCCCCAAATTCACATTTCATAAATTCTTCATAGAAATTGGTAAAAGTACAATGCTGCTTCATTTATTAGAATTAAGACATCAAAAACAAACTGGTGTTTTTTACTCTTTATGTATTTAATTAAAAAACCAGTGTGATGGTGCTTAAATGGGCTTTTTTTCCTGGAATTAAGATGTGCAGTCAAGCTGTCTGTAGGGTGCTGGCACAAGTGTGTGATTCATATAAGCAGTTTTACATGATTCAGCCACACACTGAGTTGTTGTCTTTTCATCATTCAGTCTGCCCTGTATTCACCTGCTTGTGCTCCAAATCTCTGCATACATCTTTGGGTTCTCATTTTATGTCTGCTACCAGAGAAGAAAGAACTCTTTAAATATTTGTAAGTATATTAAAACAAAAATGTATGAGGCAAAGATGGACAAAATCTTGGCGTAGTGTGAAGGGTCTGGGCTGGTACACAATCAATCATCTATAGGAAGTGGAAACAGATTTTTTAGAAATTTACCTAAAGTTCTTATGCCCCTTTTCCATTAGTACCTTTAGTACTGGGTACTCAGCTCGGTACGGTACATGTTGTGTTTCAATTATGCTTTCAGTACCGGTTCCAGTGGACAGGGTTCAAATTGACATCACACATCTCACCAGCTGGTGGCAGTGAGACGCTGAAACAGGTTTCAGTATAGGGGAGAATTTATTTTAAAGTTTCTGGTAAACTAGAGAATAAAAATGATTAAAATTATCAAATTAAACTATATACAGGTAGTCCTCAGGTTGCGATGGCCTCGAATTACGATGTTTTGAGGTTACAACGCATCTCTCATTTACTATGAAAAGCCTTATTTCGAATTACGCGGTTTTATGTCATAAACGTTGTAACGCAGCGGCGGAAAAATATTGTACTGCACGTGGTACAGCGGCGGAGGGATACAGTACTGTCCCATTTACTATGAAAAGCCTTATGTCGAATTACAGTATGCGGTTTTACGTAATAAACGTCATAACGCAGCGGCGCAGCGGTGGAAGAATATTGTACTGTATGCGGTGCAGTTGCGGCCGGATACTTTACTGTACTGCACGCCGCTCTGGACCGAGGAGGACGGCATCACCAGCATCCCAGTAGGCCAAAGGTGGGTGCCAGCCCGCTGGGGAGCGCTAAAGCGCTAATCCGCTTATAGCGGACCTAAACAATTTGTTAGCTTTACAGCGGATTGACTAACTTTTATAATTCATAAGCGGATTTGCGCTATTTTTATTTAAAATGCAGTACCGCTAATAACTAATTATCTATCAGTAAAAACGAAAAAACTTATTTACGGGCTCTTAAATCAACCGGACGACTGCTAACAGACCATATCCTGTCAGCGCCGGATGTGGTCCGTGACAAAAAAGCGTCCCCCTCAGTCTCTTGGCTAGAGAGAGCGCAGTTAGCAGCCAGTGTGTTACTCTGCAGCCTTATTGCTTGTTTTCGAAGAGTCAGACAAAGAGTTTTTAACATGGAGGGTGAACTTATGGATGTTTCTCAGCGGCCTACGCGACGCGTCTGGATTAAAAAAAGTAGTTCGCCATTTGCCCTCTTCAAAATGGCGGCGGCCACAGAAGCTAAGGACTTCCCAAGGAAACACGATAAAAACAATTATTTCTTTGCTGAGAAAAAATATATTTTTAGCTGACTTTATAGCACAAGGTTTTTCTGAGCTTAACCAGTTCACAAAATGGTCAAATCTGCTGGATTAAAAAAAGTAGTTCGCCATTTGCCCTCTTCAAAATGGCGGCGGCCACAGAAGCTAAGGACTTCCCAAGGAAACACGATAAAAACAATTATTTCTTTGCTGAGAAAAAAATATATTTTTTAGCTGACTTTATAGCACAAGGTTTTTCTGAGCTTAACCAGTTCACAAAATGGTCAAATCTGCTGGATTTAAAAAAGTAGTTCGCCATTTGCCCTCTTCAAAATGGCGGCCGCGACGCCACAGAAGCTAAGGACTTTCCAAGAAAACACGGTAAAAACAATTATTTCTTTGCTGAGAAAAAATATATTTCTTAGCTGACTTTATAGCACAAGGTTTTTCTGAGCTTAACCGGTTCACGAAATGGTCAAATCTGCTGGATTTAAAAATAGTTCGCCATTTGCCCTGTTCAAAATGGCGGTTAGCGTGTTAGCATTAGCGTCCGCTAGCATTGCTCATACATAAGCGCTTTTGAAATTGCGGACCTAAATAAATTAATAAGTGCTTTAGAAATAGCGGAACTAATTTTTGGATTAGCGCTACCCAGCACTGCAGTAGGCCATTAACTCTTTTTGCCCTTCATTATGGCTCCCAAACGTAAGGTACTGTGTTAGGATAGGCTAAGTGCTTGGTAACTGTACTGTACTGTACATTTATTTATTTATTTATTTATTTATTTATTTTTTGTACCGTATTCGTCGGGATATAACACGCTCCTGTGTATAATACGCTTTGTCCAATTATTGCCAATAAATTGGAAAAATCCATAATTAACACGCTTCGGCGTATTACATGCATCTATTATGCGTCACCGCTATGCGACGCGTCAGCGCCTCATTTGCCCTGCTTAAAATGGCGGCCACAGAAGCGAGCGAGCTCGAAGAACTTCACAAGATAAACATGGTAAAAACAATTATTTCTTTGCGAGAAAAAATATATTTCTTAGCTGACATTATAGCACAAGGGTTCCTGAGCTTAACCGTTCCTTAATCAATTCACGAAATGGTCTAATCTGCTAGATTTAAATTGTTTCGGTTTGACTTCTTCCAAAACACGTCTCGTGCGCTACTAAAATAAATTATAAATAAATCAAATTTGATCTCAAATGTCTTATACAGGTCAACAGCTTGTAAATAAACCCATATAATTACACTCTGTAAGCCTAAAAAATATCAGAGTGGTTTAAGAGCGGTTTATCTAGATAAACAGTAGGTATCTGTTCACGCTAGCTAAGTGCTAACAGCTAAAAGAGCGTTTTTTTTATAGCTCTAAATATCGTCTGCAGCTAACAGTGAGTAATGGCAGTCGACCCCCGATCGGAAGGTTGGAGGTTCGAATCCCGCATCCGCCCACCATGTGTCGTTGTGTCCCTGGGCAAGACACTTAACCCCGAGTTGCTCCCGGTAGGTCTGGATGGCGCCTTGCAAGGCAGGCTACCACTACCGGTGTATGAATGTGTGAATGAATGGGTGGATGGCTGGTATTGTAAAGCGCTTTGGGGCTCCTCACAGGGGGCTGGAAAGCGCTATATAAATAAGCTCCATTTACCATTTACCATAAATGACCACCAAATAATTACGCTCTGTAAGTTTCAAGAAAATCTGCGGTGTGGTTTATGAGTTATCTTGCTAAAAAAAAAAAACAGCAAACCTCACAGCTATAGCAGCTACATCCAGAGCAGGCGGTGGGCAGCAACAGAGTCAGTCCGACCAGAGGAGGCTTTTTTCGGACACATGAGCTAGAAACGGTCTGGAAGTGTCCCCCTAGCAGACAAAAGTGGCACTGTACCATTTATTGCACAAAATGAAAAACGGCGATATCAGAGCCAAAAATGGTTCTAAAAATATGGGAAAAAAATCCATAAATAACACGCTTCGGCGTATAACACGCAGGACATTCAAATGAGTTAAAAAAAACTGTGTGTTATACCCCGAAAAGTATGGTATGTACTCCGACTTACGGCGATTTCGTGTTAAGAACGGTGCGTAGGAACGGAACTTGTTTGTAAGTTGGGGACTACCTATATAGTTGAAGAGATCGATATATAATGGGCTAAAGGCTCAAAACGCTCTATTTTGGTGTCGTGTGTGCTCATTAATTTTAGATCCACTGCTTAGTTTGAGTGGGATTTTATACTTAAACTTGCTTAAAATTGCATCACAACATCTGTTTGGTATTCAGCACAGTGTGTTGTGGAGTTTTGTTTAGTTTGTTGGATATGCTCTGTTTGTAAGGTTGTGCACATCTTTAATTACTCACCTGGAGCTGCTGGGCCTCGTGGTTCTCCAGTCCCTCCACAATCGGAGCAAACCTCTCTTTGTTGTTCCTCTCTGCAGCAATTGTCATGGCAGCCAAAATTTTATCCAGGCTGTAAGAACGCAGAGCCGGCAAACACAGGAGTCAACAAACACTTTTATAATCTAACGGGTGGCACATTTATTCACAATTTGTAGCTCAAACACTGTGTATCTTATCTC
Organism: Garcialebias charrua; assembly: GCA_038048925.1. Classification (NCBI taxonomy): domain Eukaryota; kingdom Metazoa; phylum Chordata; class Actinopteri; order Cyprinodontiformes; family Rivulidae; genus Garcialebias; species Garcialebias charrua. The sequence continues at coordinate 24,179 of JBBPBX010021014.1, read as the reverse complement.
CTCTTGTGTGTTGGTGCGGACAATCTCTCAGACAGTCTTTGGCCAACTTGACAAACTGATCTCCATTTCTTTATATGAAACCTACTCTATTATGGCAGCAGTATCCAATTTTGACTTTATCTAGCAGTTGCTAAGGTGAAGCTTCACCAAAAAAGCAGTTTTTTTTGTGGCAAATGTGTGTTGTTGTTTTTTGTAAAAGGGTCTGAAAGCAAATTCCATTTGACTGACTAATATTCAAACATACCTACAAAAATCTTAATAATAATAATAATAATAATAATAATAATAATAATAATAATAATAATAATAATAATACCGGTAAGTATACAGTATACAGTATAAAGAAGGGAGGATGTTGTGCAGCTAATATAATAATGTCTTTTCCTGTCATCTGTGTATGTTTCCCATACACAGACGAAATTCGTCTCTGCATTTAACCCAACCACCTACCAGGTGGTGCAGTGAGCAGCCATAGAAAGCGCCCGGGGAGCTGGAGAATTAGATGTGCACTCATAGACACCCCAAGTGTGTAGTGGCCGGGACGCGAACCCGCGTCCTTCGGGTCCCAAGTCAAAAGCCCTGCCACTACACCATCTTGGCTCCTGAGAGTATCATTCAATTTTCACCTAAACCGAGAATGAAAATATATGCCTGTGTAACAACCAACCAAATGATTCAAGTAAATTAATGGTTCCTGAGCTGTTATGTGATGTCATTCTTGTAAATTACAAGTAATAAACCCATTTGTTGAGGCATAAGAGGCTTCCCCTTCACTGATTCAACAAATAAGTTGATAAGAAATGATGGATATGTCTATCAAACCAGTGTAATACTACATGCTAGATAAAATACTAAGGTACTTTGTAATTAGCAGCTGATTGGAGGGTACGTAAGATTATGTGTCTGACCAGTAGGACTGCTTGTGCAGAGTAAGCTTGGCATAAAGATAAATGGAACAACTGGGCTCACTGATAGACATAACAAAGTCACAGAGAACCAGGAAGAGCTGCATACTGAGTAGCTTTAAAGCCAGTTCAGACGAAGCTACAAAACAGGGAAGATAGATCTTCTTAACTTGTCGTGTTCTCTTTTGATGCTGTCAACCTAAGTGGGTGCCGAACATGAGTCAGAGTCACAACATTGGTTGGCGGAGAATCTTCTAAGCCAAAAAAAAAAAGTGACACCTCAGCTACTTTGGCTGTCATTTCTACAGGATAAGGACATTTAAATGCAAGCCTATGATCATTGCAAAGATTTTCTTGTTTACTTCAACCTATTCTTGAATTATTTGAGTGGCAAGAGTGAGAGAATGAAAAAAAAAAGTGAAACAAAAAATATATTATATACAAGCAGTATATTATTAATATAGTAATAGTGTGTGTGTATGAATAGAAAGTATCTGATTGTTGAAGTGAATGCTGAATGGAACATGACTAATTATCAATTTTGTGTATTAAACAAACTGCATACAGTACAGTATATATACAGGATTTTCTGCCTGATAAGTTGCACCTTTCTATAAGTCGCTTGGTCCAATTATTGGCAATAAATTGGAAAAATCCATAAACAAGTCGCACCTTTATTTAGGTTGCATCTATTATGCTTCACCGCTACGCGACGCGTCAGCGCGTCATTTGCCCTGCTGAAAACGGCAGCCACAGAAGCATGCACGGAAGGACTTTTAACAAGATTAACACAGTAAAAACAAGTATTTGTCTGCCGAACATTATAGCAAAGATGAGTCTTAGCTGAACCGTTCCTTAATAAATTCACGTAATGGTCAAATCTGCTGGATTTAAATTGTTTCGCTTTGACTTCTTCCAAACGGTTGCGCGCTACGAAAATAAATTATAAATAAATCTAATTTTAGTTCAAACAACTCCAACAGCTAATAGTTTGAAAATGACCACCAAGTAATTACTTTCTGTAAGTTTAAAGAAAATCTGCTGTGTGGTTTATGAGCTATTTACTGCACCATTTTTTTGCCAAAATGAAAAACGGTCATATCTGAGCCAAAAATTGGTCTAAAAATATGGGGGGAATCCATAAACAAGTCTCACCTCTCTATAAGTCGCAGGGCATGCAAATTAGGCAAAATGGTGCGACTTATAGACTGGAAAATATGGTACTGTTTAGGAAAAAGCTGTTTATAATTATGTTAAGCTTAACAAGTTGTATTTGTTTGTACTTTGTAATTGTATTAAAATGTGAACAAGTTTATCAGAATCGGAAGGATTTTTGTTTTTGTCTTTTTGTAAATATGAAATAAATTGGACATGTATTAATTTTGACTTTAACTGAAATTACTTTCTTTAATTGCGAAAAACCTTGAGGACTGCTGGCACTATTTAGTAAAATTGAACGATGGTTATTAAAGGAGACCACATATAGGTCTTTAAAATGTTTATGTTATGTCTGTGTGCTATCTTGACAATATTAATTCATTTTAATACACAAAATAATTCTTAGATAATCAATTATACCCTTTTTAATTCTGCCATTTTTAACTTTCGTTTTGAACGACCGGTTTCTGATACTGAGTTCTGAAGTCCACGCCCTTCAACGATCTGTTTACGCCCTCTGTAACAGCCAGTATCTGTAATGTGTTGTTGTTTTAAAATTAGCTCTTTTTTATTACTCATTTGACTTACTGTTAGTGCTAGCTTAAGATAACTTACCGAAACCCGTCTGAGCGCGCCGCAATTTGCTGCTCCTTTTAGCATGAGACCACCCGAATCCGATGCTAATGTTAGCTTGTTCCTCTTCCGGTGTTCGCCAGCTCCGCTCGTTGCACGCGGAGATTTTGGGAGTTATCGCTGTTCCAGTCAAGACAACACAAAGTTCACCAAGTGTCTCCCGTAAATTAATCCGTAAGGAGAAGGTCCTCGCTGCTGCGAGGCTGCTGCGAGGCTGCAGCGAGGCTGTACAATTGAAGCTCCGCTCCATCGCGCCAGAAGCAGTGTCCCGTTGCCGCCGGTCCCTACGCCGGGGGTCCGCTCGTTTAATTTTTGCCGGCTGCGCGTTGGGAGCGATCGCAAATACACTAAAAATTGAACTAAAACATAAAAATAACAATTATACTTTATTTATAAAGCCATTTAAAAAAAACACAGCTGCAACAAAGTGCTGTACACATGAAATTAAGAACATATAAACAAAAGATGAGATGAAATCATGAAAAACAACAGTCATGTGTTTAATACAGAAGTGGGTTGAGCCTAACCAGGGGTTGCTAGGTGAGGGGCTGGACTCAGGTTTGAGGTGGTTGGCTGCGGTTTGTGACGTCACAAACCGCAGGAAGTGGGAAACGAAGTGTATTTATCAAAGATAAATAAATCTACTTAGAGTAAATAAACCACTGGGTGCATTTTTTTGGCCTTAGGACTGTTTTTTTATGAAGTAAATACCCAAAGTTGAGTAAAAAACCATTAAAAAGTGAATTTTGAATATGTGGTCCCCTTTAACAGATTGGGTTGAGTTGGGGTAGAGGTAGCGCAGCTTATCTGGGCCCTGAAAGTCACTGGTTCGACTGAGATTACAGTAGTTGTAGCCCTGGGACAAATGGATTGGGTCTTTGAGGGACGAATGAGTCATGCGCATAAACCTGACGTCTAAAAATTGTTTCTGCAAAAATTCAATGTTCTGAAGCATAAATAAATAAAAGCAATATACAGTATAGAAATATAAATCTAAATCAATAACTTGGTAAATGTTTTTGACAAATACAGTCAATCTTACACAATCAACTACAACATATTTTTGCTATACAGTATTTTTATATACAGTATATGCTGTATTTTTTTAAAGCAGAAAGTATAAAAATTGAAATAGACTTGGATTAAACTTACTGAAACTCTAGCTTTAAAACAAGTTAGGGAAGTGTCAAAACTGCAAGTGCAAAGGCTTCTTTGGATGGTCAAAGATGTGAGACACATCGCTAAACTCAGCTTGTCTAGCAGAAAATGTGGGTTTGTTTATTTCCTCAGCTGCATACAGACTTGACTTTGAAGTGCAATTGTTATTCTAGTCTAGCCCTACGGGAAACAATGAAAAACACTCCCATAACTCCAATTTATAAGCTGTCATCCAAGTTGTGTCTGTGGAAAACCGAACTGGCCATTTCTTTTCTTAAATAAAGAGACTAAGATGCATCATTTTGTGTGATTTTTCTACACTGAGGAGGACATAGGTTGATGCAGTATGTGTTCACGCAGGATAAGCACAAGTGGATGAATCCTCCAAATCCTATAAAAATATACGGAACGAAGACAGAGACCATTGAAGCAACATGTCTTTTTTGTAATCTGCTCAAATTTTCTAATACAGTAATGTGACCTTGTTTCCAAATCAACTAACAGGTAATAAGAAAGAGAGGACAACTTTTTTTTTTTTTCATGAATAATATATCAGAAAACCCAGTGGATCAATACCAACAGAGGACATGGACCCAAACCATCACTGACTGTGGAAACTTCACAACATCAAGCAACATGGACTCTGGGCCTCGCCCCTCTTCCTCCAGACTCTGGGACCTTGATTTTCAGATGTCTTGTGTGACATTTACATTACGGTAATCTAAAAAGAGGACATTAGACCACTGAGCAAAAGCCCAGTTCTTCTTCTCCTCAGCCAGGTAAGACACTTCTGATGTTGCCCCTGGTTCAGGAGTGGCTTGACTTGTGGAATGAGACATTTTTAGCTCATGTTTAGGAGTTAATCAGCTGATTATGGTGTGACACCAGGAGTTTACAATATGGAACTTTATCACAATATTCAAATTTCCCAAGACACTGAGTTTTGTTTCGTTATTTGCAAGCCGAAATCATCACAACTACAAGAAATAAAGGCTTGAAATATTTCACTATGTGTGTAATAAATGTATATAATCTATGAGTGTCAATTTCTGAAAGGATTGACAAAAAATATTAAAATATATTTCACTTTTCACAATATTTATTTTTTTATGATTCACCTGTAATATTGAAATATTGCAAACTTACTTTTGTAATATTTATTCTTTTTTATCTGACTAAAGACACCGACACCCTCTTGACTTGTCATGTCACACTGTGCCATAGCATGCTGGTTTGGTCTGTACTTAAAGGTATTGTGACATGATTTTGGAAATTTGCATATTTGTCACAACATATATATCTTATATCATTCAGCTCTGTTCGTTTTTGCAAAATAAATTATAAATATATTAAAATTTCATTCCAAGTTATGGTAGTTTTTTTCTCTGGGACACGCCCCTAAAAATCAGCGCACTTCCGCAAAACGTCATTGTGACGTACCCGTGGGCACTGGGCATAAGGCAGAGCCCTGCCCATTTGTCTGGTGTTTTAACTGCTTGCCATACAGATTCTTTTTCTGAAAGATCGCCTCTTTTTTTTTGTGTAACTTGAAAAATGCCGTCACGTTGTAGCACATTTGGGTGTTCTAATATCAGCAGTGAACAAGTGAGCATTCACAAATTCCCAAAAGATGAGAAACTTCACCTAGAATGGACAAGTACAGAGAAGAGGGACCTATGGTGTCCTACCAAAGAGTCGTATGTCTGCAGCGACCATCTTACTGCCGATCAAGTAACATCTGTAATTTTTTTTTATTCAGGGAGGGTTTATTTATGAGAGTTTTGGATGATTTACTGTCTTAAAATGATAGATTTCAAACGCGATCGGGACTCTGTTAACTTAGCCCAAGAACAAAGAAGCCACATCACGAAGCTATCCTCACTTTTTCAATTGATCGAGTGTCCAATAACTGTATAGGACGAATAATAACCCTTCGATTGCTTTAATGCATTCATGTACTAACAATAGGTTGTGTTTGTTCGCTGCTAACAAACTAGCTGAGATACAGGAGCAAACACATGTTGCTATTTATGTATTTTTACATTATGTCTGCGCGATCAAGTAACATCAGTAAGTTTTTTTTATTCATGGAGGGTTTATTAATGAGAGTTTTGGATTATTTACTGTCTTAAAATGATAGATCTCAAACGCGATCGGGACTCTGTTAGCTTAGCCCAAGAACAAAGAAGCCACATCACGAAGCTATCCTCACTTAGCTACTGTGTATGAAATAAACCGTGTCTAAATCACTTTTCAATTGATCGAGTGTCCAATAACTGTATAAGATGAATAATAACCCTGCGATTGCTTTAATACATTCATGTACTAACAATAGGTTGTGTTTGTTCGACATGCTCCGCCATTATTATTTACATGCGCGTTGAGCAGCAGCTACCCACGGGTACGTCACAATGACGTTTTGAGGAAGTGCGGGGATTTTTAGGGGTGTGTCCCAGAGAAAAAACTACCATAACTTGGAATGAAATTTTAATATATTTATAAATGATTTTGCAAAAACAAACAGAGCTGAATGATATAAGATATATATGTTGTGACAAATATGCAAATTCCCAACATCATGTCACAATACCTTTAACTTTAACTTTGGGAAGGGAGGTCTGAGATTGTCATCACTGTATGTTCTCATACAATGGCAAAATTAGGTCTCTGCATTTAACCATCACATCTGAGATACACCCAGGTGGGGCAGTGGGCAGCTATGTAAGCACCTGGGGAGCAAATAGGGATTGGGTATCTTGCTCAGAGACACCTTGACATGTGGGAATGGCTGATAGTCGAACAGAGACTTCCGGGTCCCCTGTCAGCTGCCCTACCTCTACCCCATCTCGGCCCCCTTGCTGGGTGGTTTTGGTTTTCATGAGGACAGAAGTTCAAGTAAAGAAGAGCCATCTACACTTAGCAAATGAACTGGACCCAGGGACAATCAAAACAACTGTGAAAGCTTTGTCAAAGTACTAACACACACACACAATTTCCCACAGATATGTAAAAATTACCCTAAAAAGCCAATCCATAAGAAACCTGGTCTAAAAATAACAGTTAACTCTGGTTTCTTTAAGAAAAACATATTTGATGATGCTTCAGTCAAAATTACTCTGCAAGCTACTAAAACTGAGTTGATATTTGAATACAGACAAAATTATTATTATTGTTGTTGTTTTTTGTTTTTGTTTTTTGAATTCATCTTTTTTTAAGACAAATACTTGTTGAAGAAGTAATATGTGAGTTTTGAGCAGGAAAACACAGCAGATAATTGCTTGATGTTGCTCACTCCTTCCTGATCTAAATTTGACATAGCACAAAAAACAAAGACATGTTGAAGGACTATCTACATGATTGTCCAGGCATTCTCAAAATTTGATTGAAGCCTGCAGACAAGATATGGAAACCCCTATAGCTTCAATTTAGATGCCAATCAAAAACCTAAAA
>JBBPBX010021014.1:0-14182 GCA_038048925.1 Garcialebias charrua | reverse complement strand
TATATATATATATATATATATATTAGGGGTGCAAATCTCTCAGTGTCTGGAGAATCGATTTGATTCAGATTTTTGATGCATCGATTCGATTACAATTTGATTTTCGATTCTAAAATTATTTTCATTCCAGGATCGATTTTTGATTCAGAATCAATTTTCGATTCTGAAACGATTTTCGATTCTGAAACGATTTTCGATTCTGAAACAATTTTCAATTGAAATCATGAAAAGATTAAACAATAATGTAAACAAATAAAACATTTATTTAAAGCAATAATGTATGCTTGTAGCAAACATTAATAATGTCAAATAATACAGTATAAATACAGCAGCCTGAATTGTGAGCAGATGGGTATATGAATAGAATGCAGCAGCTTTAATCGGGTCCCGGAGGTCACTGGTGCCTATATCCAGCAGTCACTGTGCGAGAGGCAGGGGACACCCTGGACATGTCTCCAGTCCATCACAAATAATTCAAAATACAAACGTAAACAAAGATTTCAGCCTACTGTATTGCATAAACATTTAACTCAAAATAAAATAGACTTCAAAATCATATTGCATTCATCCATGTTTCAAATGTGTATGGATGGATTTTGTTTAAAAGATTTGTTTGGTAAATCTTTTCAACAACAGCCATCTATCCATCATCTTTACCCGCTTTATCCTTATCGGGTCCTGGAGGTCACTGGTTCGGGTCAGATTTCTTTTTCTTTCTGCCACCTTTCATTTTATGTATTCTTTCATATACTATGAGATATGGTTTTATTTTCTTTATCTTATGGGTTTTAATGTAAAAAAAAAAAAATATATATATATATATATATATATATATATATATATATATATATATATATATATATATTTTTTTTTTTTCATTCATTTAAGGATGTTTTGTACACAATCTGAAGGCCATGAAAAAGAAGACAGAACAAATAAGACCAGTTTACTTTAGGAAAGACAATACAGCTGGATATGTTTGTGAGGAAGAAGTGGGACAACAGAGAAATTATTTTAGGCTTTAAAAAGAAAAATATACCAGAAAACAAAGTATCTACTAGTAGGCTGTGTTGCATGATGTAACAGTGTCTCTTTTTTTTTCTTCTAAATAATAAACTAAAAAAGAGATAATTTATCAAATCCTGATTGTAGTTAAGAGTGCACGAACTCCCTGATAAGTCCACCTTTGGTTTAAATGCCAGCTCCAAGTGTGCATTTTATGTAATATAAACGGACAAGCACAAAAGAGGGGCAGAGATGATCCATGCTGTATTTTGTTTTCATCAAAATATGTAAGTATTGCTGCAGGTTGCAACATAATGTTTTCCACCTCAAGGTTTTCAATTCACTTAATATTTTGAGTCATCTCTACAGCCCATTCTGCTTAGAATTTTCTGTCCCCTCCTGCATGCCTTCAGGTGCATTTCAGCTTGCCTTCGACATATCCCACAAGTTACCACAAAAATGGCAGGGGAAAAAAAAATCATGGTACATCTACCATGTCCTGAAGCTGTGAAACACTCCCACTTGCTTTATTACAGAAACTGACTCTTCGAACAGGAAACTTTTACAAACACAAATAACTGACTCAAATATAAATAAATACAAAAATAAAATATTCCTGCCACCTTTTGAGCACCACTGATTATACTAAGATAGGACTATTTTTAGGTGGCTTCTGCAATGTCATTGGATTTTAAACCAACAGAGCAGCAGAACCTCATATGACCCAAAATGACTGAAATATATAAAGTTCAAATCCCTCCCCAATCGGTCTGTTCCTCTAAGTCAGGCAAATATTTAAAAAATGTATTAACTTAGGGGAGAACTCGTTCATGTAATATTTATTGCCTTAATCCCCTACTTAAGTGCCACCAAAATGCATTACTTTCTGCAATCATGTATATTCCCCAGGCAAAAGACAATATTAATGGTTGGTTAAAGGGAAGAAAAAAAAAATTCGCTTTTTTTAATTTATTTTTAATTCTGCTCACTTCCTATAATTATATAACAGTTAGGTTAACTGCTATAAATTGTAGCCATCAAAATTTTCAATTTTAATTCTGTAAAACAAATACAGTATAGTGTTAACAAAATGTTTACGAACAAGACTGGTTTTCAATGAACAATGTCATTATTATTATTTTTTTATCTCAATACTGCAGCCAGTGCATGCTCAACCTGACAAGAGACCACAAAAATAAACTGTACATACTGAGGATGGGAATAGTTGGTTAATCGAAAACAGATACCGGTAAATGGCAATCAGCAAAAGCCAGGTGAGTCACGACACCAGGTTTGAAATTTCCTGGACTAAACCAAAAAGAATAAATAAAATTAAAATAAAAGAATAAAACAGAAAGTAAACTAGTAAGAATAAAGAATATGAAAATGGGCAAAAAACTGGCTATAAGTAAAAATATGGCCAGACTAGATCTAACTAAACTTGGAGACACAAACAAAACATGTAACTATATAGAACCAAAAAAGGCTAACAAAATGGCAGCAACACCTTATTTTAGTACAGTTGCAGGGAGCTGGCGTCTATCTCTAGAGTGACTATTTTAATTACACTAGCATTTTATTGTTTGTTTTTAAGTCTTTGCATGGTTTTAGTCCCTCTTATCTGTCTGAACTGCTTCACCTTTACATGCCATCACATGCTCTTAGATCCTCTGACCAGATGATTTTAGCAGTCCCAAAAACATTGTATAATCCCAGAGGAGACAGAGCCTTTTCAGCTCTGGCTCCTAAATTGTGGAACGAGCTGCCACTGAAGGCAGGCCCCATCAATATCTGTTTTTAAAACTCGTTTAAAAATGCATATTTTTTCATTGGCTTTTAACCCAGAATGAGTTAGCATCTTTTTTTCATTCATTCAACCTTTATTTATACAGGCTAGCCTCGTTGAGTCACGGGGACTCATTTACAAGAGGGACCTGTCTCACTCACACCAAACAACCATCCACTCTCACACTCACACCTAGGGTCAATTTAGAGTCACCAATCAGCCTAACAAGCATGTTTTTTGGTCTGTGGGAGGAAACCGGAGTACCCGGAGGAAACCCACGCATGCACGGGGAGAACATGCAAACTCCACCCAGAAAGGCCCCGGACCGGGATTTGAACCGGCAACCTTCTCGCTGAGAGGCAGCAGTTCTACCAGTTGTGCCACCGTGCTGCCCAATTCTAAGTGCCAATCTCTGTTTTAATGTTGTATTATTTTACTTGTGATGTTCTGATTATTTATATGATTGTTTTTATTGTTTTGTGCTTGTTTTTGTCTTTGTACAGCACTTTGGACGGCTGATGTTGTATTTTAAGTGCTTTAGAAATAAATTGGTATGGTATGGTATTTGTCAAGAGGTGAAATACACCCTGGATAAGTCACAAGTTCACCAAGTTCTGATTTAAAATTGTAAATAACTTGAAGGACTCTGATAACAGCACGGTGGCGCAACTGGTAGAGCTGCTGCCTCTCAGCGAGAAGGTTGCCGGTTCAAATCCCGGTCCTGGGGGTGGAGTTCGCATGTTCTCTCTGTGCATGCATGGGTTTCCTACGGGTACTCTGGTTTCCTCCCACAGACCAAAAACATGCATGTTAGGCTGATTGGTAACTCTAAATTGTCCCTAGGTGAGAGTGAGAGAGTGAATGATTGTTTGTCTCTATGTGGCCCTGTGATGGACTTGCGACCCGTCCAGGGTGTACCCCATACCTCGCACGGTGATTGCTGGACATGGGCACCGGCGACCCCCGTGACCCAAAATGGAAGAAGCGGGTAAAAGATGATGGATGGACTCTAATAACATGTTTATAAGCTCTGAATGGAGTCATATACCCGTAACTGAAAACCTGAAACATCTACAACCGTTGAACATGAGAAAAAGCAAAAAGACAATATACTGCAACCCAACAAACTTCAAGAATATTTTTTTTTTTAAATAGAACGTTCTAGCTGCTTATTTTTGTTTTTAATTTATTTGCAGTCCTTTAATTACAACAAACACTGCTTTCCATCCATCCATTATCTCCGGTTTATTCCGAAGTCAGGTCGTGGGGGCACCAGTTTGAACAGGGAGGCCCAGACATTTCTTTCCACAGCCACCTCTTCCAGCTCTTCTGGAAGGATTCCAAGGTGTTCCCAGGCCAACCGAGAGACGTACCGGTAGTCTCTCCAGCATTTCCTGGGTCTTCCTGGGGGGTCTCTTCCCAGATGGACATTCTCTAAGCACCTCCCTATGGAAGCGCCAAGGGAACATTCTTAGCCAGATGCCCACACCACCTCAACTGGCTCCTCTCGATGTGGAGGAGCAGCGGCTCTACTCCGAGTCTCTCGCAGATAACTGAACTTCTCACCCTATCTCTAAGGGAGAGTCCAGCTACCCTGCTGGGGAAACATTTCAACCACCTGTATCCACAAGCTCATTCTTTCTGTCACTACCCAGAGCTCGTGACCTTAGGTGAGGGTAGGAACGTAGACCAACTGGTAAACAGAGAGCTATGCCTTACAACTCAGCTTTCTCTTCACCACAACAGACCGGCACAAAGTCCACAATACTGCAGACGCTGCACCAATCTGTCTGTCAATCTCATGCTCCATTCTTACTTCACTTGTGAACAAAACCCCGATATACTTGAATTCCTCCACTTGAGGCAGAACCTCACCCTTGACCTGAAGAGAACAATCCACCCTTTTTCGACTGAGGACCATGGCCTCAGATTTGGAGGTGCTGATTCTTATTCCAACCGTTTCACACTCACCAGCAAACTGCTCCAGTGAGAGCTGAAGATCACGGTACAATGATGCCAACAGGACCACATCATCCGCAAAGAGCGATGGAATCCCAAGGCCACTGAACTAGAAAACCTACCCGGCTGCACCGAGAAATTATGTCCAAAAAAGTTATGAACAGAATCAGTGACAACGGGCAGCCCTGGCAAAGTCCAACTCACACGCTGAAGGGGTCTGACTTACTAACGGAAATGCAAACCAAACTCTTGCACTGCTTGTATAGGGAAACACTGTTCTGTGATATTTTTATCCTGAATTTTAGAGACTATCGCCACAAACACATAGAAGTGTATTAAGTATTTAAAGGAAGGTTGATGATTAAATTCACAATGAACATCCAGGAAACTACCCAAATCGTTTGTGTATCCAGCATACAAACAAAGGGTTAAAAAAAATCACTGACATGAATGGTTGAACTGTGTTGTTTCTGAAAGAGAACAACAAGCAGCAACTATGTTTCACATGTAACTCCAGCTAACTTGAGCTCTCTTCACCCATGCTGTCTCTCTGCTTGGCTCTACTAATAATATCTCAGGTCTCTTGCTCCTGCTAGCTGGCACAGATCTTTGACGTAATGTGTCACAGCAGTGCACATGTAATGGTGGTGTGTGCAGTTTGAGATCCTAGTTTCTCTGCAACTTGTTTTTCATAAGAATATAACAAGAAACTTTATTGGGTTACAGCAAAGAAACCTTTACAGAACCAATTGGGGTCATGCTGTTGCTTGGTATTGGTGCTAAGGCAAATAATGCAGCCTCAGGACTATAAAGCTGGTGTCAGCACTCCACAAATGTGATTCCGGGGCTATCCAAGCAAGCACAAGAACTGCAGCAGCTTAGTACTCAAAAGTAGCACTCTGAACTTCAAGTTAGAAAAGCTTGATTTCAAAATCTTTAACAAAGACAGCATTTTCAGCATAAATCACTGTTTGTGTGTATGTGCATGAAATGTGCGTGTATCTTTAAAAATATATATCAAATACTGAGTGCAGTCATCTGACAGCATGCCATGATCCTTAAACACTTTGGAATGTCTCCCCACAGAGTAAAAAACACTTTTGTGTGCTTGCTCTCTTTAGCTCCAAGTATTCAATCCTACACAACAATCCATCTGACTGAAGGTAGGCAGAAACCAGGAGAAGTGTTAGATAGGCTGCTGCCTAAGCTGTTTACATTTATTTATTTATTTATTTTTTTTTTATTTTTTTTTTTTTATTTATTTAATTTATTTTAAGATGGCGCCGGTTGTTCTGGCACGCTTTCTAACTCCTCTCCTGAACTTTTTACTGCTATTCGTGTTCTGCCTTTTTTTCATCGACGATGCATCATCGCTCCTGGTCTATGATCGCTCAACTCTTCTAAGTATCCAAGACTCGCTGATCAACACACCGGCTACTGGCAAATATGGACATTTCAAGCCTCCTCCACCTCCACCTTTCTTGGCGTCTGTACCAGCGTTCCTACAACGCAACACGACCACGCTGCCTCGCAACAAGCGGCGCAGAAGACGCGGCACGAGGGCAGGCGTGCTGGTGAGGTTTAAAAAATATCTCTCGTCTCACAACACGCCGACGGCTGACTTACCTCCTGAATTCAGCGTCTTTGATGTCCGTCGCTCCTTTGCCCGCCGCAACAGATGCCTTGTTGCTATCAATCATGACGCCAGCGATCAGCTTCCATCTTGTCCCCCCCCCGTGAGGGCTGTGATGAACCGAGGCTGCGTTAAACATATCCTCCGCCCGCTCGCTCGATCTGAGAGTGACGTAACTGGCTGTGTTCCTGTACGGTCAGCACTGTTTAACGCAAGATCGATCACAAATAAAACTTTTATATTAAGTGATTTGATCTCCACTCATCATCTGGATCTGTTTTTGATCACGGAAACCTGGCAGAAACCTGGGGACAACAGCAGCTTCTCTGAACTCCTCCCACCTGGCTTCTCTTATCTGAGCGCTCCGCGTGGAGCAGGAAGAGGAGGGGGCCTCGCTGCAGTTTTCAATGAGGAGGCGTTCAAGTGCCGCATGTTGCCTCAGAAAAATTACAACAGTTTTGAAAACATGATTTTTGTGCTGGAATCTGCAAAACCTATTTTGTGTGGCCTCTTTTATAGGCCCCCTCAATACAACAAAAACTTTCTCAGTGAGTTTTCTGAACTACTGGCTGACCTAATGCCAAAGTTTGACTCTTGGCTTTTCTGTGGGGACTTCAACGTGCACACCTGCTGCCCAAGTAATCAGCTTGGATGTGAGTTTCAGGACCTCCTGGACTCTTTCAACCTGTCACAGTCGGTCTCGAAAGCCACACACAGCCAGGGTCATACACTCGATTTAATTATCTCCCACGGCCTACAAATACCTGCTGTGGAGATCCTGGACACCTGTATCTCAGACCATTTTCCCATCTTATTCGAATTTTTCACCTCTCCTGCACCAAAGGCTATTCTCCCAGCACGTTTCTGTCGCTCTATCACCCCATTAACTCCAAGTGAGTTCACTGATGCCTTTAAGAGCACTGAATTCTGCTCTGCTGTCAGCCTGGACCCATCTCTACATCCTGAGGACTTCATCAGCTCCTTCCATCACACCTGCACGACGATCTTGGACTCCATCGCTCCTCTCAAACAGGCATCTTCAAAGAACAAACCTTTACCATGGCTCAACGAAACGACGCGAGCTCTTCGACAACGTTGCAGAAAAGCAGAACGAAAATGGAAGCGCGACCGGCTTCATGTATCTCAAGGAATACTGAGAGACTGTCTCTGTGAGTATCATAATGCTGTGAAACAGGCCAAGTCACAGTACCTCTCCAATTTAATCTCCACCAGCTCCAACCGGCCGAGGACGCTTTTCAGCACACTCCAGTCTGTCATCAACCCATCTGTCAATGTTCTGAAAACTGCCACACAGTCTACCTGCGATGACTTTCAGAGCTATTTTGTCAACAAAATAGACTCTATCAGACAGAACATTGTCAGTTCATCCAACACCATCCAGTCTTGTGCGTCTGCAATAACCACAGCTGTTTTTGACCAGTTCGACCTGGTTTCACTGCCTAACCTCACCAAGGTGGTTCAGCAGATGAAACCAACTAACTGTTCTCTGGACATCATTCCCTCTAAAATGTTCAAACAATCCTTTGATGTAATTGGTCCTTGTGTTTTGTCATTCATTAACAGCTGTCTATCTTCAGGTTTTGTGCCATCTGCTTTCAAACATGCTGTGGTCAGGCCTCTTCTCAAAAAACCAGGCCTAGATCCTACAGCTCTCTCTAATTTCAGACCAGTTTCACATCTGTCATTTCTATCAAAGGTCCTGGAAAAGATTGTTTTTACTCAACTTCAATCGTTTCTAGAACTCAACAACCTGTTTGAAAAATTTCAGTCAGGTTTTCGAGCTCGTCACAGCACTGAATCTGCACTGCTCAAAGTACAGAATGACATTCTTCTGTCTCTGGATGCAAAAAACCCTGCATTGCTGGTGATGTTAGACCTCTCAGCAGCTTTTGACACCGTCGACCATCAGGTACTAATCAACCGCTTGTCTCAGCAGGTTGGCCTCCAGGGAGCTGTGCTTGAGTGGTTCAAATCTTACCTGTCTGGGAGAACTTTTTCTGTCATGATAGGCGATCTGTCCTCCTCTTCATCAACCCCTCTGACCTCTGGCGTACCACAGGGATCTATTCTAGGGCCAGTCCTCTTCTCTCTTTACATGCTGCCATTAGGATCAATCATTGCACGTCATAACCTGTCTTTTCACATGTATGCAGACGATTTACAAATCTATCTGCCAGTCACTCCCAACCCCTCACTCAGTTCAAACACTCTTGTCAACTGCTTAAATGACATTAAGCACTGGCTCTCTCAAAACTTCCTCCACCTAAACACAGATAAAACTGAATGCATTTTATTTGGTGCACCTGATGACACCAGCAACATCCTTCCCAGTCCCAGTGTTGGTTTCCCCCTCCCCCACTTCAACCCGGTGGTCAGAAATCTTGGAGTGCAGCTTGACTCCAACTTAAAGTTTGATAAACAGATCAGTTCTGTTGTCAAGACCAGCTTCTTTCAACTCCGACTGCTCTCCAAAGTCAAGTCATTTCTCAGCCGTGCTGATCTGGAGAAGGCCATCCATGCCTTTGTGACCTCCAGACTTGATTATTGTAATGCTTTGTATGTTGGTATTAATCAATCCTCCATCTCCAGATTACAGCTTGTACAGAACTCTGCCGCGCGCCTTTTGACCAACACACGAAAATATGAACACATCACTCCTGTCCTGTCCTCTTTACACTGGCTCCCGGTTCAGTTCAGGATACAGTTCAAGCTGCTCCTGTTTGTTTTCAAAGCTCTGAATGGACTTGCACCTCTGTACATCTCAGAACTTTTGAAAGCCCATCAGCCCAGCAGAGCTTTACGATCTGCCAGTCAACACCTGCTGGAGGTCCCTCACTCAAGGTACAAACAATGGGGAGACCGGTCATTTTCTGTTGCCGGCCCTAAAGCCTGGAACAGTCTCCCCCTTGAGCTGCGTGCCACCTCTGATCTGACTCTGTTCAAAACCAGACTGAAGACACACTTGTTCAAAAAAGCTTTCAGTGTGTAACTTTTATTATTTTTGGTATTTTAGTATGTAGCATTTTTTATTTCCATTGCCTTTTTATTTCCTCTAGTTCAAATAAGCTTCCAGTGTGCAACTGTTATTACTTTTGGGATTTTAATATGTAACATTTTTTATCTACATTGCCTTTTTATTTCCTCTTGTTCAAAAAGTTTTAGTTTGTAGAATTTTTTTATTTCCATTGCCTTCTTTTATTGCTGTTGTTTCTTATTCTATTTTCATTGATTTATTGTTCCAGTTTTTTTCATCCTTTTATCCTGTTAAGCACCTTGGTCAATGCAAGGCATTGTTGGAAGGTGCTATACAAATAAAGTTTATTATTATTATTATTATAAATGTTTTGTATTGTGCAAATGTGTACCTGCTCTAGCTGATCAGGAAACAGGTTTATTTAACAATGTAAAAAGTACTGCGAAACAACTGATCTTCCATGGAAGAGGAAATAAAATACCATGCATGTATTTGCACAAGCTTTCATTTTTCAGTGTGGAAATATAATTTTCTTCTGGTTTTGGTAGATTTTTTTATGTTGAAAAGTGTTTGTGAACACCTGATAGAAAATGAGCACCAACATTTGTGCAATTAACATTAAGGCAGTTGTGTAGCTGTACTGCAGCACAAAACTATTTTTGTTGGTAAGGAAAAGTGAATTATATGTTTTCTTAGCAACTAACGTGGCAAAGTGGGGATTGATATTTTTTAACAGACTGCAGTACTTTTTATGCCTGCAGAGTTGTCAGCAAGAAATTATTGTTTTTAAAACCCTTTCAAGGCATCAACTTTTAAAATAAAGCCTGATACATCTTTGATGTGTACTTCTGTCATTGATGAAACATGGAGGAGAAACAGGGAGCTGAAGTGAATGCACCCAGGTGTTTACGTTTATAAAGTGAAGGAAGGGACGTGTAGTATACAGTATTGGTTGACATGGAGTCATGTCATGTACCAGCCTGTTTCAAGTCCTCCATCATCGTCCCTGTCCCCAAGAAGCCACGCATCACAGGACTGAACGACTACAGACCTGTGGCTCTCACATCTGTAGTCATGAAAACCTTTGAACGTCTGGTTTTATCCCACCTCAAGTCTATCAGCAATCCCCTCCTTGACCCTCTGCAGTTCGCCTACAGAGCTAACAGGTCTGTAGATGATGCCATAAACCTGGCCCTCCACTCCATCCTGCAGCATCTGGACTCCCCAGGAACCTATGCTAGGATCCTGTTTGTGGACTTCAGCTCTGCATTCAACACCATCCTTCCTGCTTTGCTCCAAGACAAGCTTTCTCTGCTCGGTGTACCTGACGCCACCTGCAGGTGGATCACTGACTTCCTGACAGACCGGAGTCAGCGCGTGCGGCTGGGGAAAGCTGTCTCGGACACTCAGACCATAAGCACAGGTTCACCACAAGGATGTGTTCTTTCCCCTCTGCTCTTCTCCCTGTACACCAACTGCTGCACCTCCAGCCATGACTCCGTAAAACTTATTAAGTTTGCGGACGACACCACCCTCATCGGGCTCATCTCGGATGATGATGAGTCTGCGTACAGGAGAGAGGTGGGCCGGCTGGTGACCTGGTGCAGCAACAACAACCTGGAGCTCAACGCCCAGAAGACAGTGGAGATGATTGTGGACTTCAGGAAAGACAGAGCCCCTCTGCCCCCCATCACCTTTAACAACACCCCCATCATCATTGGGGACTGCTACCGGTTCCTCGGCACCACCATCACCCAGGACCTCAAGTGGGAGCCAACCATCAGCTCCCTCATCAAAAAGGCTCAGCAGAGGATGTACTTCCTGCGACAGCTGAGGAAGGCCAAGCTGCCGGCCAAGCTGATGGTGCAGTTCTACACGGCCATCATCGAGTCCATTCTCAGCGCGTCCATCACAGTGTGGTACGCCGGGGCCACTGTCAGGGACAGACACAGACTGCAGCGCATTGTGCGCTCTGCTGAGAAGGTAATCGGCTGTAGTCTCCCATCTCTCCATGACCTGTACGTCTCCAGGACTGTGAGGCGAGCAGGTCGGATCACAGCTGACCCTTCTCACCCTGCATACAGTCTGTTCGAACCACTCCCCTCAGGCAGGAGGCTTCGGTCAATTGGGACCAGAACCTCCCGCCATAAAAACAGTTTCTTCCCCTCTGCTGTCAGACTCTTGAACACTCATAACCATGCTACCTCATAACTTGCCTTGGTCGCTGTATTTTGTATTTGTTCTTTGTATTTTGATTGGGAATCACTGTATCACTGTATTTTGATTGCACCACTCTAATTGTGATGTTTCTTAGTAGTTTTTGTTCACTGAATATTGTATTGATTGTATTGATGTTTTATGGTCTATGTTTTTTGTGTCTTATGTTTTTATATTTTAAGCACCGTTATGCCGAAGCAAATTCCTAGTCTGTGAATCCTGTTCATTGACAATGGCGATAATAAACTGAATCTGAATCTGAATCTGAATCTGAATCTGGTTGAACCAACAACGCTGTTAATAGCCAACTTACTACAAAGCTTATAGTAGGGCTGGGCTATATGGAAAAAATCATATATCACGATATGGACTTTTTTATATCACGATAACGATATATATCACGATATAAAAAAACTTTGGTCCAAATTTTTCCTGTACACACACACATCGTGTTGTATATATACAACACGATGTGTGTGTGTGTACAGGAAAAATTTGGACCAAAGTTTTTATTTTATTTTTTATTTTATTTTACTACAGATACAGTTACAATTAT
This sequence comes from Garcialebias charrua, assembly GCA_038048925.1. Taxonomy (NCBI): domain Eukaryota; kingdom Metazoa; phylum Chordata; class Actinopteri; order Cyprinodontiformes; family Rivulidae; genus Garcialebias; species Garcialebias charrua. Next base: position 2,031 of record JBBPBX010021014.1, on the reverse strand, counting down.
AAGAATGTGAACAAAAAGAACAAGGAAATTTGGACCAAAGTAGAAACTTTGGTCCAACTTTGGACCTACTTTGGTCCAAATTTTCCTGCAGGTGGCGGTAAAACAACGGCTGCTAATAAAACCCACGAAGAAGAAATCCGCTCTGACTGGAGTAAACAAGGCAAAGAAACAGAAAAGAGAAAACGTTGCGTTTGATTCCGGTTCTGTTGTGTCTCTGGTCTGTTTTGTATTGGTTAACTGGACCCGAGTTCGGACTCGGTTGGACTTCGTGTCCTCTGGACCCATTTTGTCTCCGAGTTTCAGCGGAGCTAAATAATGGAAGCTAACAAGGTGAGCTTCCCCTCTTTTTGGTAAAAGTTCTTCTTCTTGGGCTGCCTGCGCAGCTGTTTCTCCATGTTGTGACACCCATAGATATCTGGTGACACCGGCTTCATGCCGGCTGCGTCTCTGTTGAACTCGAGTTTAACAACGTAAAGCATGTGTCGCAAACCCGCGCGTGCGTCAAACATAAAGCAGCGCCGTCATCTCGCAAAACCACAATATGAAGCTTCTTTGCGACCGTTATTTTTTTATTCTTATTTATCACGATAGAGACGATAGAAGGAAAGTAGCACGATAGACACGTTTCTATCGTCCCCACGATATATATCGTCATATCGCACAGCCCTAGCTTATAGTGATGTAGCATAATTTGCATATGCATATAAATGTTAACAAGCTTACTGCATAAGGCACATTAAACGTCCATGGGCAAAAAAATATTCAGCAATCTATAGCAATGGCCCAGATAAGCAAAGACCTTGTATAACCCCCCTCATGTTTCTCTTTTCCTCATCTACTTTTGTCTGTCTGTCACATGTCTCTCTTGTAAATGAGTCATTTAGGCTCAATGGGAATTAACCTGTATAAATAAAGGTTGAATGAAAAAAAAAAAACATTTGACCTTGATTTGTGACCTTGTCCTTGAAGCTGGGGTGATGAAACGTACAGTATGGACCCAGGGACAAACGGACAAAGACTATACCATAAAATCTTACAGTTGTATGCAATTAACAGGCATTTAAAAAGTGGTGTGTACGAAGTATTAATATTCCAAGAGAAACCTAATTTACTGTTTCTCATCAGTTGCTTAACACTATCAGCCATTCAAGAAAACTAAAGCAATCAAAAGTCAAAGCCAACAAAAACAGAACAATTTGGATTTGAATTTAACTCTTCTGTAAGATTCTATTTTATCCCAATACGGTACTGTAAAATGTAATCACTTAAGTCACCACTCACCTTTAGTTCTCAAATGTTTAACATAAACATATAAAGGCACAAGGTTTACTTGTTGGAGATGAAGTTGTATTTACAGTATCACCACCCAAAGGCAGCACAGATTTTGTTCCACTCTCATCTCCTCACTTTTGAGTTTCTGCATCTTGGTGTGTCTTTACAGCAATCTCCTCAGTACTATCTTCACCATTTAGGTTACTCTCAGGCTCAAACGGAGGTCAAAAAGAGGTGATATTTGTTTCACGATGAAGTGCAAAGGACAACTGACATTTTTCTCAGTACCGCATATTGAAAATTACATTAAATGCAGCTAATGCTATGGTTATTCTATACAACAATAAAATCACACACGTCAGGTTGATCAGGGTTTCAGTTAGAACTTTTTTTTTAAAATAATGCATGTACTTGTGGCATCTTTCTATACGTTTAAATATATTCTTCTGGACAAGACAAACAATTGGCTGATTGATGGATGAGCCGCAATATCAGCATGGAGTTTTTATTTTAAATTAATTATTTTAAATTATTTAGCACCTGCTACAACTTTGTGCAGTCCACAGCTGCAGAAAAAGCTTCCTCCTGCAGCTGATCAACTGATCTCAGTGCAGAGCGGAGAAGTGGTCATGGCCGAAAGCACTTGCAGGTGCAGAGAGTTGAAATCATGACATGCTGTGCTCTTTTAGAGCAATTAAGGGTTTAGAAACATTGTTTAGTGATTGCAAGTGTGTGGGAAAGGTATATACAGTATTTTCT
>JBBPBX010021013.1:26423-42797 GCA_038048925.1 Garcialebias charrua | reverse complement strand
AATGTGCGAAGAGGGACAGAAGGAGGCCAAAGGTCCCACATTACGTAAAGTAGGATTTTTTTCTTTCTTTAACCAACCCCATACTGTGCTCCTGAATAACAAAAGCAGACTTGTTGAAACGTCACTGCTCTGAAAGTCATAGTTGTTCCCATAAACCTCAAGGTCCACAGAGGAAATGATGGACTGGGGTCACAAGGTAGAAGCATGATGGCATCACTCAGTCATCGCTCTGATCACTATGTTTTTGTTTCAATTGATGTACTGTATTTTTCAGACTATAAGGCGCTTTAAGCGAAATGTTTATTTTTGACAGTTTTTTTAGCGCTGTGTAGCACATTAAATCGGTTCAGGGTCAGCAAACACATCCAGAATTAGTACAAAAGGCGCACCGGATTATAAGGCTCACTGTTGATTTTTGAAAAAATTCAAGGATTTTAAGTGCGCTTTATAGTCCAAAAAATACGGTAAATAACAGGTACAGTATATGGTCAATGTCCAAAGGTCTAGATCATGATGATCATATGAAGGACAGAAGCTCTTCCAGAGCATCTTCTAGAGGGGTATTTAGTGTTTGCCTTACAATTATTATCTCTCTATTAGACAAAACACTGAAGGCAAAAGAAACAACGTGATGAAACCATCCATGAGCTAAAATACCAAAAGTTCTGTACTTGAATATTTTCAGTTGAGATGCTAAACTTTAAGTATGCAAAGCTTAAATATATTTCTTAATAATCTGAAATAGACTGGATTAAATATTTTTTATTTTATTTGATAGACTATATTTTGCAGCTCACAACCATGTTGTTCTTTTAGCAGCTCCCTTCAGAGAATTGACAGTTTTAGCAATTTTGGTCAAACTTAAGCGAAACTGCAGAATGCACTAAATCAAGCAAGAGTGCATGTTCAGAGTATGAGTTGGGAATGACCCTCAGCCATTTTCAAACCATATTTTAGCTCAATATCCATGAAACTGACTGAATTATATTTAAAAAAGTTCAAACAGCTGTACCAGTCTTCTGGAATTGGGTTTACTCTAAATATTAATCGGTTGTTGATCTACGTTCAGTGATTACTTTATAGGAATGTTATTACAGATTGTCTAACATATCAATATAGACAAGCAGCAAAAAAAGCTCAGCTTTCGGTGGCTGGCTATAAGAACCACGCTTTGTAATTTGCTCTAGTTTCATTATCTTTCACTAATTTTCTTTACTACCCCTTTAACTTTTTATTTAGTTGATAGTGCAACAGTAAGATAGCATGTAAAATACATGTCTGCTTCCACATACAGTATAATGAAAAAATATATCTAAAATTCTTACCAGACTTGTCTCAGTCTGAGCAGGTAAAATGACGAGAAACTTTGTTAGGAACTGAAATCTCCCACTGACAAAAAGCACACTTACCGTGAGGGTTTCTCAATGATGGTGTTGCTTCCCTGAATGTCTGACAAAGGCGTGCGTGGCCTCTTTCTGGTCATACCTGATCACGAACAAACAGAGACATAAAGTCAAAGAACACTAAACGTATACAGTAAACTCTCACATACATGTACATAGAAAACAGACGAGACAAGCAGTCGCACATCATCGATCAAACAAACACACCCGACACAAACTCCACTCCAGTGTTATTGTAGTCAGTGTTTTGTGCTTTTATATACAAAAAACCCCTACTGAGATTATTTACAGGTGCTTCTCAGTATATCTTCAAAAAGTTAATTTTAGTATTCAATTCAATACTCTACCATATTTTCTGGACTGTAAGTCACACTCTTTTTTTCATAGTTTGGCCAGTCCTGCGATGTATTGTCCGAAGTGAATTATTTACGTTTTTTATTTTTCTTTCCCTATTCATGACACAATTATTTGACTGATGCATTAAATGTTCATCAAACTGACATGAACCAAAGAGTAAACATTACCACTTGCAGCTGCAAGAGGGCCCTCTAGGCTTTTGACAACTATATGTTGTTCCTCTTCTGCTAAAACCGCCCAAAGCATTCACTAAGAGACATCTGAGAAAACATTAACACAAGTAAAATGTCCCCAAAAAGAGGGGTTGTTCAGAAGTGACATCAAAGATGAAGAATTCAATGGGTTCAATGATGTGGAATGAGAATGGTGAATTTACCGGTAACTTGTTTATCGGACTCGTTGGCTTGTTACCATATGTTAATTAAGCCTATTCAGGATCCCAGGTATGTTCTGTGTTATTGTTATTTCAGATCAAGGCCTTGTGCACACGTAGCCTGGTGTTTGAAAAACGAATATCTGCGCAAAAAAAACATCTCCATACATACATGTTCGGATATTTAAAATGTTCGTCTACATGTACCCGTTTATTTTCACCACAGAGCGTTGTAAATAATATGCCGAACTCATAGGTGGCAGTGTAGTGCAAAGTTGAAACGTATATCAGCCAATCACAACCCTTCAAAGCAACTACAACTTCCTGTTATATATATATTTTTTTTTTCATTCGTTTGTGTGGACAGACCGTGAGGTTGAACTACTTTTAAATACTGTGTTGGAGTACAAAGTTAATAAAACGCAGGAACAATGTCGACTGGGAATCATGTCCGGCTGGGAATCATGTCAGAGCAGGTATGTTGACATTTTAGTGCTTTTTTTTTTTGAGCATTATGTGACGTCAGCGCCGCTCCAGCTGCTGCAGAAAAATGCAAATCTCCGGTTCTGAAAGTCCACACGCAAACCCGAAAGAGGAGAATTCTCAAATCTCCACTTTTGTCGGAGTTTTTGTTATTATTCGTTTATAGTTACATCAACCGGAGTTCACGTGTGGATGAAAGGCCAAACCGCATGATAAACTATTCGGTTTTCTGATATCCGGCTACGTGTGTACAAGGCCCAAATGTCTGTTCTTGCACTTTGTGAAATACACGTCTAAATAAATGCAACTTATACTCCGAAGTGACTTATATATTGTTTATTCCTCTTCGTGAGGCATTTTTTGACTGGAGCGACCTATAGTCTGAAGCGACTTATTGTCCGGAAAATATGGTAGATTCATGACACTCAGAGTAATTTTTAAAAAATATTTATTTCTCTTATTTGTATGATCATGACTTACAGCTGATGAGAACCCCAAAATTCAGTTTCTCAAAAAATTATAACATTACGCAAGATCAATAACAAAAGTTTTTCAACAAAAAATCTAGGCCTGATAAACATCATGACAATGTACTGTACAGTACACACACAGTACACACACTCAGTACTTTGTTGAAGTTCCTGGTGCATGAATTACTGAGTCAGTGTGGCATGGCATGTCCGTGGACCTTCAGAGGTGTTCTGGAAGCCCAGGTTGCTTTGACAGCACCCTTCAGCTTGTCTGCATTGCCGGATTTGGTGTCTCTTCTCTGCATGGGCTGAATGGTAAATGGAGCTTACTTATATACAGTAGCGCCTTCCAGACCCCTATGAGGAGCCCCAAAGCGCTTTACAGCACCAGCCATCCACCCATTCATACACCCATTCATACACACATTCATACACCGGTAGCAGTAGTCTGCCATGCAAGACGCCAGCATGTCCTACCGGGAGCAACTCGGGGTTCAGTGTCTTGCCCAGGGACACAACGACACATGGTGTGGGAACTCGGGATTCGAACCTCCAACCTTCCGATCGGGAGACAACTGCCATTACCACTACGCCACGGCCGGTTAAGGCCAGGTGAGTCTGCATGGTCAATCAAATACAGTGATACCATGACCCTTAAACCAGGTAATGGTATTTTTGGCAGGATGGTACTAAGGCCTAATGAAAAAATGCCAGATGAAAAAATGAAATCAGCATCTCCATGACGTACATTAAAATGTCATGACAGACGCATGAGCCAAAGATGACGTCGGAAGCATCTTACCTGATCTAAGGAGAAGAAGGACTGGACTATTGTTCTGCTGCCCTCATACATCTCCTCCTACATGTCTCTGCGTGAATGCAGCTACAGCGTGCGCTCTCAGGACATGATTACCTGCAGTGTTCCATCAGTGAGGACTGAACTTGGAAAAAGAGCTTTCTCCTACTCTGCTCCTGCTTCCTGGAATATCTTACAAAATGATCTGAAGTTCTCAGCCTTGCCGTCTCTAAATGGTTTTAAAAATCTTTTGGAATCCTGGCAAAAACCATTGCAGATATGTTCTTGTTTTTGATTTTGTACATCTACCTTGTGATGTTTTGCTAGTTTTGATACTTTGCATTTCACTTTGTATTTCACTTTTGTATTCCTCTTTTGTATTTCCCTCTTATGTTTTTCTGTTGTTTGTTGTTTAAGAAAATTCTACCATTGCTGTACATCATTCTTTAGTTTGTAGCAGGTCGCTTTTGTAAATGAGCCCCTGAGGCTCAATGAGATTTACCTGACTAAATAAAGGTTGAATGAATGAATGAATGAATGAATTGCTCAGTGGTTCAATGTCCTCTTTTCAGATTGAACTAAATGTTGCATTTCATTTGGAAATCAAGGTCCCAGAGTTTGTAGGAAGAGCGGTCCAGTATCCAGTGTGAAGTTTCCACGGTTACCCATGATTTGGGGTGTCAATGCCATATCATTTATTGGTGTTAGTCAACTGAGTTTTATCCATAGTCAGTATAGCAGTCCCAGGACATTCTAGAGGACCTGATGCTTCCCTCTGCTGACAAACGTTATGGCAATGCATCAATCCATTCATTTTCTTTACCCACATTTTCCTTTCTAGGTTGCAAAGGAGCTGGTAATAACCTCCAGCAGTCATTGAGCCTGAGGTGTGGTACACACTGAACAGGGTGCAGGCCCATCACAAGCTTTATAAAGATGCTTATTTAATTTTCCAGCAAGCCTTAGTACATACAGAGGCCCACACTGCCAGAAGTACCAATACGTACTTGATCTGATGATCATGGTATCACTGGCCTTGCAGAGCACCTCCGGGATTTTGTCAAGAGAAGGATGAGAGACACCTGTCCCAACAATGCAGACGCTGTAAGCAAAGCAACCTTGGCTTCCAGAACACCTCAGCAGGTCCATAGATCAATGGCCTCCAAGCCACACTGCACTGATGCAGTACAGTACATGCAAAAGGAGCCCCGACCAAGTACTGAGAGTGTGTATTGTAAAGTAAATTGAGATATTGCTCATTTGAGTCCTGATGCAGTGGTGTAGTCTATGTGATACGCTGGTATACAACGTTGGATATTTATATTTTGACATTTCAAAAGTATTAGTAATGTTTGAAGCAACCAGTTCGAAGTTTTGAAGATCTGTCCAGATGACCTGTTTTAACAGTTTTTTTTAAAGGGGACCACACATGCAAAATTCACTTTTTAATGTTTTTTTACTAAACTTTGGGTATTTACTTCATAAAAAAACAGTCCTTGTGCCAAAAAAATGCACCCAGTGGTTTATTTACTCTAAGTAGATTTATTTATTTTTGATAAATACACCAGGATTCACACTTCCTGCATTTATTGACGTCACAAGCCGCCAGCCAATCAGATCAAACCTGAGTCCAGCCCCTCACCTAGCAACCCCTGGTTAGGCTCAACCCACTTCTGTATTAAACACATGACTGTTGTTTTTCATGATTTCATCTCATCTTTTGTTTATATGTTCTTAATTTCATGTGTACAGCACTTTGTTGCAGCTGTGTTTTTTTAAATGGCTTTATAAATAAAGTATAATTGTTATTTTTATGTTTTAGTTCAATTTTTAGTGTATTTGCGATCGCTGCCAACGCGCAGCCGGCAAAAATTAAACGAGCGGACCACAGGCGGAAGGACCGGGTTCGACGGGACCCTCTTCCGGCGCGATGGAGCGGAGCTTCAACTGTACAGCCTTGCAGCAGCCTCGCAGCAGGCTCGCAGCAAGAGGACCTTCTCCTTACAGATTAATTTACGGGAGACACTTGGTGAACTTTGTGTTGTCTTCACTGGAACAGCGATAACTCCCAAAATCTCATCGCGTGCAACGAGCGGAGCTGGCGAAAACCGGAAGAGGAACAAGCTAACATTAGCTTCGGATTCGGGTGGTCTAATGCTAAAAGGAGCAGCAAACTGCGGCGCGCTCAGACGGGTTTCGGTAAGTTATCTTAAGCTAACACTAACAGTAAGTCAAATGAGTAATAAAAAAAGAGCTAATTTTAAAACAACAACACATTACAGATACTGGCTGTTACAGAGGGCGTGAACAGATCGTTGAAGGGCGTGGACTTCAAGAAACCGGTCGTTCAAAACGAAAGTTAAAAATGGCAGAATTAAAAAGGGTATAATTGATTATCTAATAATTATTTTGTGCATTAAATTGAAGGAATAGGGTCTGGATATCCCACAGAAATACCATAAAAATTTAAAAAATACATCTGAGGTCCCCTTTAATGATTGTTCATTAGACCAACAATTTTTGTAAAAAATAAAATAAAATATTGGTTTTATGTAATTCTCTAATCTTTACTGTAGATTAGCAGACCCCCCGCTCCCAAAAGCTGTAAGCCATAATCAACAAAATAACCAGAAATAAAGGCTCAAAAAGCATCACTCTGTGTGTAATGAATCCACAGTTTGAATTAAATTACTTGAATAAATGAACTCTTTGATGATCTTCTAATTTACTGAGATGCACCAGTAAAAGTGAAACAGGTTTGTGATGTTTACAGGGAGGTGCTCGTTAGTGTGCAAATATGGACAATTATGGGTTATATGCATTAGTCTTGACTGTAGACATCAATAGCTAATTAGTTATGTCAAAATAAACATATAAAACCCCCACATTGTTCCACATTCAGTCATCCAAGGCAAGTTCAAATCTAAGTGAGGTGAGTTTGGTTAAGGTTGTTGGCTTTCATCAGCCTTCCCTCTGGACTTGGAGCCAATCAGTGGCAGTGCTGAGAAATCACAGAAAACTCAGAAAACAAACTGTTGGCCACAGTTTCATCCTCACTTTGCACATTTTCACTCTCATCTGAAGCTGCACGGTCGCACACAACAAAAAGACAAACATTCAAGTGGACAGACGTTTGTGTGATCTTTGTGAGGGGTGTGTGTCCAGCACCACATGTAAAAGCTGCCTGTGAGCAGGTTAGTGACATTATTGGAAAAAAAAAAAAACATCTGCGTCCCGGTTCAGTCAAGCACTTCCCAATCTTTAATCCCATCACCAGCTGAAGTTGCATTAGTGACAGAAAAAAAGGCAGATTTTAGTCTCAGCTGCCCGACCGACTGAACACATGGATAACTGGCTAAACGGAGGGAAATGGATACCCAGAGTTGATGCGTCCCTCAACCAAACTCAGAAGACACCACTACAACCATGAAACCCTTTGTTTTTTTTAAATGCATGCGTTTTACAGCGACATGCAAGTGACAGAATGACTGAAACAAACTTGTGAAAAACATGCAAAAGAAGTGAAGAGGGAGAGACGAAGGGAGCAGAGACCAACGAGCATCTAGTCTCCTAAAAGAGCTGCGAATCAAATCACAAATCAGAAATTCAAACCACTTTTCATTTGACTTTAGCTGCAGCTCCATTAGGATGCTGATGTCGGTCAGTCTCGTCCCTGTAGTTTCCCCAAATCCAACACAAAAGTAGGTGGAGGGTTGTTTTTAATTGATTTGTTGCATTCAGTTTTGCAGCCTTACTGTTCTTATCCTCTTTGCATCTCTGCAGGATCTCTAAGCTCCTCTGATGCACAGGGTGCTGCAGAAAGCTAAAACTATCCACACTTTTCAACACTGCACAGGGAGCAGCGTCATCATGCCCTTGGAGAAGCGAAACAAGAAGGAAAGAGGAAAGAAAAACAAAAACAAAAAGAACAGAAGGGAAACGAGAGAGAGAAAGAAAAAAACAGATTAGACAGCGAAGAAGTAAAAGAGATCAGGAAATGCAGTTTTTCTACTACAGAGAACCTGTACAGACTGCTGGAGAGAAGACGATTAACATTCACAACACCAGGAAGATCATCTCCGTAGGTCTGTTTGGCTCGTCTTTTAGAATATTTTCTGCAAACTGAAGCTCCTCCGAGTGCTTTCTCAGAGAACACAGTAAAAGTATTTTCTAGCTCAATATTATTTATAACAGCCCGGGAGAGTTGAAACCACAACGGTTGCTTTTGCAGAAATATTTCAAAAGACGTCGAACAGACGGCCTCGGGCAAAAAATACAGCATCGGGCCAAAGACTTCTGAAGAAAAATCTATTCGTCCACATCTACAAATAAAGAGCAATAAAGCTTTAGAGGGTGCAGAGCGGATTCACACGCTGGCAAAGATGAAAGATCATCTGATGCTGATATCTTTGGCACGAAAGGAAGTCTAAATCTAAAGGCAAATTTTAAAAGGAAAGAGTGCATTCAAAGAAAAACAAGGCGTAAGAGCTACGCTACACACATGGCACTATGCACAAATGCACTACATGATGAATACAGTACAGTTGTGAAATATGGTGACAAACCATAACTTTATAACATTAGAGCATTAAATCAAATACAGATCATGTCAGGAAATAAGACTGAAAACCGTTGTTTCTGATTATGAGCTATTTTATAATAATAAGCTATACAGTATTATATGCTATATGCTATTTTAATATGTGGAGAGATAATAAAACCAGTACCACTTTACAATAAGGCTCCCCTTATAGATGGATAATAAATAGTTTATAGATATGTTATTAATTCCTCTATCAACACTTTATAAATCATTATTAACTGCTTATTATGCATTATTAAGGGCGAGTGATAAAGGACAATGTTATATGTTAAAAACATTATGTTTACAAATGCTTATTGTGCTTACAAGGTAGTTACTTAGTCTGAAATGTTTAATACAACAACTCTAGATGAAATATGTAGGTGAATAATAATAATAATAATAATGAATTCAATTTATAACGCACTTTTCATTAATGAAAATCTCAAAGTGCTAAGATTTGGTTCACTATTTGGCACGAAACTGGTCAGTTTTGTCTCTGTCACCTTGAATTAATGCATAATAAGCAGTTATTAATGATTTATAAAGTGTTTATAGAAAAATTAATAATGTATCTATACACTATTTATTAGCCATTTATAAGGGGAGCCTTATTGTAAAGTGGTACCACAAAAAAAACATTAGAGACAAATAATTATCTTTTGAATGCTTTGAGTAAAGCCAGTGTTCTTTTTCTCTTTCTAAATACCGTGAGGATACAACATGAAACCCCAAAAACATCTGCTTTACCATTTTAAAAACATATCTATGTAGTTTTATCAACAGAAAAAAAAATGTTAGGTACAAATTAAAAATAAACTTGCCTTCATGCACTACAAAGCTCCATGACACGTGTTTTAGTTTTGCAATAGTGGTCCAAATTTAAGAACTTCTTTCAAAGCCAGGGCCAGTCTTAGTTGTTGCATTAACCCCAGTTAAATAGCAGACATCTTCTCTCGGTTGTAGGTTCCTCAGCAAGAGTTTCATCGGACTCATTTGACATTTTCTGTCGCTCTTTTGTCATCAAAAACGAAGATTACTGAAAATTTCAAACTAAATTTTCTCGTCTTCAGTGTTGGCCTACAAGAAGAAGTCTGCACCAAATAAAGAATGTTCAGTTTTTAGGCAAAATGAAAAGGGATAAAAACATTTTACATTTAAAATGCCATCTTGGGGGCCAGATAAGATGTTAACAAGGGCCATATTTGGCCCTCGGGCCTGGAGTTTGACATGTGCTTTACAGAACGCACACTTGTACGATGCCACTGTTGTCAGAGTTTCTCTGCGTGTGTTTTCTCACCGGTCTTCTTGTGAGTGTGTCTCTTCCCGGCCTCTCTAAAAGCCACCAGGGCCCTGAAGTAGGCTCGGAGCACCGCCCAGCGGAAGGTGGCTGACGGTTCGATGCCCATCAGCCCACAGATGAAGGCGTTCTTGCTGCTTTTCAGGAGCGCCACAATGTCTGGACGCATGTGATCCGTGTTCTTCTCCCTGAAGTCCTGTGTGCATAAGAGCGAGATATAACATGGTTTTACTGGATACAAATACAAGCTGCATTTAGTCTTGCATCAAAATATCTCATGCAAACTAGCTGTGTGTTTTTCTTAAATTAAAACAGTCGAGTGGAACAAATCCCTTCTGGCGTGACTTCCTGCAGTTCATCCTCACACCAGCTCTGTTGTCTGTGTTTGACCAAATAAACCCAATAAAACTGAGAAAAAACTGGCATTTAAAAAAAATGAACCTGTCTAACAACACAGAGACTAAAATGTAATGTGGCTTTAACTGAGAGCTGCTGCACTCTTTGTCTGTATATTTAAAAATTGTATTTATCGACTCTGAAGACTTGAGTTGACGTCGCTTTTAGTTAGCACCACAATTCATCAAGAACAAGCTCAAATTTCAGTGACACTTTGATTCATCCAGGCCAGAATTAACTGCTTTTAGAAGTGGTTCTCTAAATGAGATGAAAAATGCTATTATACATTTCTGGACATCCATCCATCCATCCATTTTCTTCCGCTTATCCGGGGTCGGGTCGCGGGGGTAGCAGCCTAAGTAGGGAGGCCCAGACTTCCCTCTCCCCAGCCACTTGGAGCAGCTCCTCTGGGGGAATCCCAAGGCGTTCCCAGGCCAGCCGAGAAACATAGTCCCTCCAGCGTATCCTGGGTCTTCCTCTGGGTCTCCTCCCGGTGGGACATGCCCGGAACACCTCACCAGGGAGGCGTCCAGGAGGCATCCTAACCAGATGCCCGAGCCACCTCAACTGGCTCCTCTCGATGTGGAGAAGCAGCGGCTCTACTCCGAGTCCCTCCCGGATGACTGAGCTTCTCACCCTATCTCTAAGGGAGAGTCCAGCCACCCTGCGGAGAAAACTCATTTCAGCCGCTTGTATCCGAGATCTTGTTCTTTCGGTCATAACCCAAAGCTCATGACCATAGATGAGGGTGGGAACGTAGATCGATCGGTAAATTGAGAGCTTTGCCTTTTGACTCAGCTCTCTCTTCACCACGACAGACCGGTACAGCGCCCGCTTCACTGCGGACGCTGCACCTATCCGCCTATCGATCTCACGCTCCAGTTTTCCCTCATTCGTGAACAAGATCCCGAGATACTTAAACTCCTCCACTTGGGTAAGGACCTCCTCCCCGACCCGGAGAGGGCACGCTACCCTTTTCCGGCTCAAGACCATGGCCTCGGATTTGGAGGAACTGATCCTCATCCCGGCCGCATCACATTCAGCTGCAAACCGCTCCAGCGAAAGCTGTAGATCACGAGCTGATGAAGCCAATAGGACCACATCATCTGCAAAAAACAGAGAAGCGATTCTAAGGCCACCAAAACGGATCCTCTCAACACCTTGGCTGCGCCTAGAAATTCTGTCCATAAAAGTTATGAACAGAATCGGTGACAAAGGGCAACCTTGGCGGAGTCCAACTCTCACCGGAAACGAGCCTGACTTACTGCCGGCAATGCGGACCAAGCTCTGACACCGGTCGTACAGGGACCTAACAGCCCATATCAATGGGCCTGGTACCCCATACTCCCGGAGTACCCCCCACAGAACCCCCCGAGGGACGCGGTCGAATGCCTTTTCCAAGTCTACAAAGCACATGTAAACTGGTTGGGCAAACTCCCACGCACCCTCCAGGACCCTGTTGAGGGTGTAGAGCTGGTCTAGTGTTCCACGACCAGGACGAAAACCACACTGCTCCTCCTGAATCCGAGGTTCGACTATCCGACGGACCCTCCTCTCCAGAACCCCTGAATAGACCTTACCAGGGAGGCTTAAGAGTGTGATCCCTCTATAGTTGGAACACACCCTACGGTCCCCCTTTTTGAATAGGGGAACCACCACCCCAGTCTGCCAATCCAAGGGAACTGCCCCCGATGTCCACGCGATATTGCAGAGTCGCGTAAGCCAACACAACCCCACAACATCCAGAGCCCTAAGGAACTCAGGACGAATCTCATCCACCCCGGAGCCTTGCCACCGCGGAGCTTTTTAACCACCTCGGCGACCTCAGCACCAGAGATTGGAGAGCCCGACCCAAAGTCCCCAGGCTCCGCTTCCTCAGTGGAAGACGTGCCAGTAGGATTGAGGAGGTCTTCGAAGTACTCCGCCCACCGACTCACAACATCCCGAGTTGAGGTCAACAGCACGCCATCCCCACCATAAATGGTGTTGGTCGCGTACCGCTTTCCCCCCCTGAGACGCCGGATGGTGGACCAGAATCGCCTCGAAGCCGTACGGAAGTCATTCTCCATGGCCTCTCCGAACTCCTCCCACGCCCGAGTTTTTGCCTCAGCAACCACCCGAGCCGCATGCCGCTTGGACTGCCGGTACCTATCTGCTGCTTCCGGGGTCCCACAGGCCAAAAAGGCCCAATAGGACTCCTTCTTCAGCTTGACAGCATCCCTCACCGCCGGTGTCCACCACCGGGTTCGAGGGTTGCCACCACGACAGGCACCAACAACCTTGCGGCCACAACTCCGATAAGCTGCCTCGACAATAGAGGCGCGAAACATGGCCCACTCGGGCTCAATGTCCCCCGCCTCCCTCGGAACGTGTTCAAAGCTCTCCCGGAGGTGGGAGTTAAAGCTCCGTCTTACGGGAGACTCTGCCAGACGTTCCCAGCAGACCCTCACAATACGTTTGGGTCTGCCAGGTCTGACCGGCATCCTCCCCCACCATCGGAGCCAACTCACCACCAGGTAGTGGTCAGTTGACAGCTCCGCCCCTCTCTTCACCCGAGTGTCCAGGACATGCGGCCGCAGATCAGATGAGACGACAACAAAGTCGATCATTGAACTACGACCTAGGGTGTCCTGGTGCCAAGAGCACATATGGACACCCTTATGCCTGAACATGGTGTTCGTTATGGACAATCCATGACGAGCACAGAAGTCCAACAACAGAACACCACTCGGGTTCAGATCAGGGGGGCCGTTCCTCCCAACCACACCCCTCCAGGTCTCACTGTCATTGCCCACGTGAGCGTTGAAGTCCCCCAGCAGAACAAGGGAGTCCCCAGGAGGCGCACCCTCCAATACCCCCTCCAAGGACTCCAAAAAGGGTGGGTAATCTGCGCTGCCGTTCGGCGCATAGGCACAAACAACAGTCAGAGCCCGTCCCCCCACCCGTAAGCGAAGGGAGGCTACCCTCTCGTTCACCGGGGTAAACCCCAACGTACAGGCACCAAGATGGGGGGCAACAAGTATGCCCACTCCTGCTCGGCGCCTCTCACCAGGGGCAACTCCAGAGTGGAAGAGTGTCCAACCCCTCTCAAGGAAACTGGTTCCAGAGCCAGAGCCATGCGTTGAGGTGAGTCCGACTATTTCTAGCCGGAACCTCTCAACCTCACACACTAGCTCAGGCTCCTTCCCCACCAGAGAGGTGACATTCCATGTCCCAATGGCCAGCTTCTGTAGCCGAGGATCAGACCGCCAGGGTCCCCGCCCTCGGCCACCACCCATTCCACAATGCACCCGACCCCTTTGGCCCCTCCCACAGGTGGTGAGCCTATGGGAAGGGGGACCCACGTCTCCTCTTCGGGCTGTGCCCGGCCGAGCTCCATGGGTGAAAGCCCGGCCACCAGGCGCTCGCCAACGTGCCCCTCCTCCGGGCCTGGCTCCAGAGTGGGGCCCCGGTGACCCGCGTCCGGGCGAGGGAACATTGTTTCCATTTATATTACTCATCATAAGGGGTCTTGTGGGCTGCGCTTTGTCTCGTCCCTCACCTAGGACCTGTCTGCCTTGGGTGACCCTACTAGGGGCATAAAGCCCCTGACAGCATAGCTCCTAGGATCATTGGGACACTCAAACCCCTCCACCACGGTAAGGTGGCAGCCCAGGGATTGTTTATTATTAAAGAGGGATTAAAATGCCTCCATAATTCCTGAGAGACCTTAAATCCACATTTCTTCATCACAAAATGAACAGAAAACATTTTGCTCCCTGCAGCTTTACTGAAAGTCTGAACATCAAATGTCAAAATACAGATTCAAGATGAGCTTTTGTGGTTTGTTTCATATATTTTACACAATATCCAATGAAATGTATTAGGCTTTATGTCCATTTTGCAATGTAATGCTCATTTGGATGCAGGGGAGCTGAAAGCATCTGAATGTATAGATCATTGTTCTTTTTCTGGATACTGTCATTCACAAACATTTGTCTTTATCCAGAAACACAGACAGGCTTAAATAATTAAAACCTTTGGCAATAGTGTTTTTTTAGTTCTCAATTTTGATTCTTTGTTCAGTTTTGTTTCTCTTTGCACTTTAGCTGATGGGAACCTCGGGGCTCTCAGTTGTAAAAGTTGTATCTTACTGGGCTGCAACGGTGACTCAAAATTGACTCAGTATACAGTAGTGAGAAAAAAGGCAAATTTTACTTATAATGTCACTGAAGTGCCCAGCAAACCACACAGCCACGTTTAGAGCAGCCACTTTTTGGCAATCACAACCTATTTTTTTTGTACATGACTTGCGTCACTGTACTTTAAGACATGCACATCATTTCATTGTCTATCTCAACCCATTGATTGACAAGTCGTGTCGTGGATCCAACTCGTGGGAAAAAATAAAATAATGACAGCTGTAATAAAATAAAAAAAGTCCCGTATGACATTCTTGTAATTGTATGGCTTTTAATTTTTTTTTTTAGCATGGCCCTAAAGCGCCGTCGTAATATATAAATTAGGGATGCACCGATCCGATACCAGTATCGGTATCGGTCCCGATATTAAACAAAGTTCTAGATCGGGTATCTGTGACAATGGACCCGATCCATAGCAATCCATATTTTCCTATTGTGGGACAGCTCGTGGAGGAGATGTGTGTGCGTCTGCTGTCCTCTGTGCTCTGAGTGCACGCACGGCGCGCCCGCTCCAGCCTGCGGACCAAAGCGCAAGTCACAGCCTGGAGATGTGTGCGCGCCGCACCTCCGCATCTCCTCCGCTGAGCAGAAAATATTTGTCAGAAACGGCTCTACCTGAACTGCACGGTAAAGTGTGCAAACGCATATTGGAGGAGATAAAAGATGTTAAAGCCATGAGTTTCACGACAGACATTTGGAGCTCTGACGTCTCCCCCGTGTCACTTTTAAGTTTAACGGCACACTGGCTGGATGAGTTTTGTGCCACACAGCGCAATGTTGAACGCAACAAACTTTCGTGGGTCACACACCAGTGAAGTGATAGCAGCTAGCCTGAAGGAAATGTTTGACAAGTGGCAAAGCAGGGTCGGTTCTGGGGTGGGGCCAACAAGGGCCGGTGCCCCTGGAGCCTGCATGGCCCTACCTGTGGCCCACCCTCAGTAGGGCAGCCAATGTTATATATAATTTTGGACTGAGAAACTGAACCAAGACTTCACCTAACAGTTATTTTCATTATAATTTTATTTGCTTATTAATATATTTTCTTCAGTCAATACAAATACTGTCTGTAAAATGTTTAATATTTTTCTCATTTGATTTTTTAAACCATTTTCTTTGGTTACAATGGTTAATCACTGCTTTAAAAAAATAAGAGAGAATATTTTGAATTCCTAATTGCACTCACTGAACAAGTTAAATTTAAAGATTTTTTTTTATGTGTTCGACTAAGCTTGTGAACAGTTATTTTATTTAAGATTGCTGTACTGGTGCATAGTTATAAAATAAATGCAATTCAGTAGTTCATTTATGTCTGTTTTTTTTTTTTTAATAGGAAAGAAATGTTTCAATTAAAGCTGTTTTTCAGTATCGGATCGGATCTGTATCGGCCAATACGCAGATTTAAGTATCGGGATCGGAAGCAAGAAAATGTGGATCGGTGCATCCCTAGGTGGAACTAGTGATCCTCTTACCATCTTGGCTTCTGAGAGACACTGACACTCTGAGAAGCTCTTTTTATACCCAATCATGTTGTCAATTGACCTCATTAGTGTTAATTGCTCTTCCAGCTGTTTGTTATATGCTCAATTTCCTTTTTCCACCCACTTATTGCTACTTGTCCCAACTTTTTGGGGATTTGTTGACACTGTGAAATTCTGAATCAACAATTTTTTCCTTTAAAATCTTAACATTTACTCAGATTAAACTTTTGATCTGTTATCTATGTTCTATTATGAATAAAATATTGACATTTGTCATCTCCACATCATTGCATTCAGTTTTTATTCACAATTTGTTTAGTGTCCCAACTTTTTTGGAAACCAGTTTGTACAAATGTTTACTTGGTATGACTACTGCGGATATGATTCTGTTCAGTTTTATGTAAAACATTTTCTGTAATAATTTGAAGAAGTGGCGATACATTTATTATGTTCATTGTGTGAATAAAGTTTAAAAGTGATTTTTGATTCTGTTACGGTAATTTTCTCAAAACTGTAATTTTTGGAAGTTGAAATTAAATTTTGTTAATAAAATGT
>JBBPBX010021013.1:0-25289 GCA_038048925.1 Garcialebias charrua | reverse complement strand
AAACAACCAACAAACTACATGTAAACAACAACCAACCTGTAAACATCCTGTAAACAACAAACTACCTGTAAACATCCAGTACACAGTGTGGAAAGAACTACAGGAAGTGAGCAGAACTGACCTTCTTGAACTTCCTGCAGCTCTGGGCTGTGGAGGCGGAGCTGAAGACAGGGGGCGGGGCCTCAGAGAAGCCACTGTCCAGCCTGTCCTCTGCTGCCTCGTCCTTCTTGTACTCGGGTGCAGATGTTGGGTCGTAGACTGAAGCCTGGGGGGCTGTGTTGCTTACAAGGGGCCTAGGGGGCCCTTGAGTCCTGAGGGGGCCCTGGAAGTTCAAGGGGCTGTAGGGGTCGGACGAGCAGCTGAAGGAGCTCAGGAGACGGAGACTTTCAGCTTCGTCCACCTCGCTGGCTGACGTCGAGTCGTCCCACACGTCCTGTACGGAGAGAGGGGAGGGAGAGGGCTGGGGAGAAGGGGTGGGGGTGGTCTGAGGCGAGGTTCTGCTGGTCTGGAGGCGGGCTGTGAAGTTCTGGGGGTTGTATGGATCCACAGTTTGGCATAGAGAGGTCCAGAGCCGCTCCGACTCAGAGTCCGGTTCACTGTCAGAGTCAGAGTCCTCCTCCTCATCATCATCATCATCATCATCCTCGTATTCAGAGGAGCCCTCGCTGCTGAATCCATCATCATCATCATCGTCATCATCATCGGTGGACTCTGATTGGCTGTCATCGCTGCAGGGACACCCCATGATGAAAGCGATGGTCTTGTTCTGACACTGGAGGTGGGGGAGGACTGTGGCCCCCCCACACTGATCCTCCTCTGGACCCGTTTGTCCTTCCTCCATTTCAGGTGTGGGGGGGTCTTGCTCTTCACAAGGGACCCGGACCTGGGACAAAAGGCCCCTCTGGGACATCTCTTCCTCCGGACTAGAGTACCCCAGGTCCTGTCGATCCACTGTGCACCCCCCCATGTTCTGGACTGTGTGAAGGCTCTTGTTGTTGGGGGGTCCAGTGTTTTCTCCCAGCATCCACTCCAACACAGGACTTGTTTCAGCAGCGAGGGCCTTTGTCCCGGCTGCAGCTTGAGGACAAAGCCGGTCTGTGTCCGTCCCCCACTCCGGCTGGGACAGCTCTGACTGCAGCCCCCACAGTGAGCTCTCCTCCTCCCACAGAAGGCTGCCCCACCACGGCCCACCTTTACCTGCAGAGCCTCTCCTCACCGGGGGGCTCACAGACGCCCACCCCCCCGCGGGCTGCAGCTCCTGGGGGTTCAACAGAACCTGGTGCACCACTGTCCTGACAGAAGACAAGTATCCGGCCTGTGTCTGCTGCTGGCTGAGCTCCATGTCTCCGGGGCTCCGAGTCCCACCGTCCCGGAGAGACACAGCGGTCAGCCAGGGCACAGAGCCGCCGGCCCCCGGCTCCAGAAGGCCGGCGGTGCCGTGGTGCTGACACCGCTGGAAGGTCAGGTGAGCAGGACCGGGCAGAGCGAGCGGGAGAATTTCATTTAATTCTCTTAAAAACTCGTTGTCTTCACCGGTGAAGCCGCTCGGAGCCGCGCTCCACGGCCGCAACCGCCGCAGCAGCGACAGCGCGGGCCTGGACAGCAGGCCGAGCCACGAGCTTTCCTGGCTGCCCAGGCCGGCCGAGGTCACCGCGGGCCGGCCTGAGGCGGATGGGCTCTGCCCGTCAGAGAAACGTCCCTCGTTGTTTCTGCTCCTGAACATTTTATCAAACAAACAGCGGGTTGTAGATGTAGAGTGTTCCCGGGAACAGAAGCGGTCTGACAGCTGTCAAAGCTCACTGCCGAGCGGCGCACGGAAGCCAAGAAACACCGTCCACAGACCCGGAGCCGGGAACTTTTCGTTCAGAGTGGTGGTTTGACTTCTTCCGGTTGGTACCGGAGCTAGAGAACAGAACCGGGCAACACATTCTGGAGCCATGAAACGAGGAGAGATGATACGAAGAGAGAAGAGCCATCGTGTCCGGGGTTTCTGTCCGTGACGCGGCGAGCGGGCTAACTAGCATGTTAGCTTAGCACAGCCAGCTAACAGTCAGTTACCCCCGAGACGATTATTTCAAAAACTCGGTCCTGGACCCGCTCTGATGGAGGTTTTATCCTCCCACCGGTAATACTGCACAGTACCGTTAATACTGGATGTTCAGCCGCCGCGTCGCCCCGTTGTGGCTCCGGTGTGAGATTTCATCAGCAAGCCCGGTGACAGGAACAACCCGTTTGTTTCCTTTTCCGGTAAGCGCATGAGCGCGGCAGGAGCGGCACCGCGCGGCAGGAGCGGCACCGCGCGGCAGGAGCGGCACCGCGCGGCAGGAGCGGCACCGCGCGGCAAAGCGTCGCGGTTTATTACGTAATCAGAGGCGCTGGAAACGTGTTGCTCCCAGAGTTTATTGGAACACCTTTGTGCAGAATCTTAATAGGAAAAAAAGTTTGATCTCTCCCACAAATTTTTTTCTTCTCACTAATAAATTCAAAGAAATTTCTTTTAAATTAATTTATAAATTTTATCCAACCAAACATTTTCTTCAGAAACAGTGGCGTACGGTGGCCCTGAGGTGCAAAACACATTAACAAATAAGGCTAAACACTTTAACAAATAGTTCTGAAACACTTTAACAAATTCTGAAACACTTTAACATTTTCTGAAACAAATTAACATTTTCTGAAACAAATTAACATTTTCTGAAACACTTTAACATTTTCTGAAACAAATTAACATTTTCTGAAACAAATTAACATTTTCTGAAACACTTTAACATTTTCTGAAACAAATTAACATTTTCTGAAACAAATTAACATTTTCTGAAACACTTTAACATTTTCTGAAACACTTTAACATTTTCTGAAACAAATTAACATTTTCTGAAACACTTTAACATTTTCTGAAACACTTTAACATTTTCTGAAACAAATTAACATTTTCTGAAACACTTTAACATTTTCTGAAACACTTTAACATTTTCTGAAACAAATTAACATTTTCTGAAACACTTTAACATTTTCTGAAACACTTTAACATTTTCTGAAACAAATTAACATTTTCTGAAACACTTTAACATTTTCTGAAACAAATTAACATTTTCTGAAACAAATTAACATTTTCTGAAACAAATTAACATTTTCTGAAACACTTTAGCAAACGAGAGAATCACACGGAAAGGGAATGTCCTAACGAGGCTGACCCGGAAGTGACGACCCGGAAGTGATGACCCGGAAGTGATGACATTTCGACCCGAGATGGACAACACGCGAAAACAAACTAAAGAAAAGCGATCTTTACATGCATCCTTCACATTTAAAAGGTAAGTTATGCTGAGGGCAAAACATAAATATATGAAACATGTTTATCGTCATGATCGCGTTTTTTTCCGACCGAACATATATTCATGTAATGGCAGCGTTACTTTCTACCACAGTGTGCTCCTTTGTCTGGCGTTGGCCAGTAATAAAACCATTATGGTTTTATGTGTGGTTTATGTGTCTGTGTTTTACAATAAAACTGTGGTGATTTCTTAAAAAGTAAGTGTTGCAACGCTGCCTAAAAAACACTAACTTTTAAGGATCAGGATTACTTTATGTTTTATTCACATATATTGTGAATATTGTGACGTGTGCTGCTGACCACTTGACCAGGTCACCCTTGTAAAAGAGATCTCGATCTCAACGGGCTCTACCTGGTTAAATAAAGGTGATTGATTGATTGATTGATTGATTGATCACAGATTATGCTCAGTGTTTTTTATTAGAGTGAGGATAAAGTCAGCATTTTTTTCACAATCATAGATTCTGTTTCAATTTTTGCCAAAATGTAATAATAATTAAAATAATAATATCAGAGAGAGTACACTGTGTTGAAACACTGATATCTGATTGCAGTACAAGTAAATAAAAACGGATAAATCATTATATTTTATGTCCTTCCTGTCTTTAGCTGCATTTGAGCACCTTTTGATGTTTAGAGCTAAATGAACAGAATGGAAAATATATTTGTTTCCTTGATGCAGGTCAATCTGCTAGTTTCCTTAAATAGAAACTTTTTGAACTATCAGTACGTTGAATAATCAGTTGAGCTCTTATGCAAAATATATTTAAAAGGTTTTCAGATTTTTTTTAACGCATGATCTACCCTTTTTTGCTCCATACTAGGCCAAAATGCAGAAGAAGACCATCTTTTATCCAGGAAAACAAAGAGTTGTTTTCCGCAAGGGACCCCTTGGATTTATTCGTCAGGACCCCTCTCCTGAGGCCAAAATGATAAAAAATTATCCTAGTGTGCAGAACAAATCTGAGCCATAGAGAGAGGACATTGTGCGGCGAAATGTTTGTCTGCAGTTCATCAAAGAGGAGGGGATGTCACAGATGATTCAGAAGTGCTGGGAGACTAGAAGCTGCAGCAGCACCTGCTCAAGAGACAGAAATCATCCTTCAGTCATACAACCACACCATCCAGTGTGCCACAGAAACATCTGGGTGAGCAACTAAGAATGTTGTATTAACAATTTTAAGATGAAAGGACAAAAATTGCCTTAAAAACTGAATATTCCTCCCAAACTGATCCTTGATTTTTTTTACAATATAATTTTTTGATTTCTCATAGTGATGGAGGAGTACGAAGGATTGGAGGCTGCAATGCTGAGCATCTCACCCTCTACGCTCCTGAAGGCCGAGATACACTTGAGCGTCCTCAGGTACGCCACTCTACGCGCGCATTTTGTGCGCATGTGTTTTGCTGCTATACTTCAGAAACTATCAGCTTTCAAACGCTCGCGTTCTCCTTGTTGTAATATGAGCAGCTGCGCACGGAGGGGACTCAACTGAGCTCGCTGATTGGTTACTTGCTGACACGCCTACTGAAATGATTGACAGCTTTCACTCAGCTCATGTAGCTCGCTGAAGACCGCGGCGGTGTTCTGATACGGTGTTTCTACTATATATGTTATAAAAAGTTCTCTCAGAAATAAAAATAATAACAGGGAGCACTTTTCCTGCAGCACACAGCCCACCAGGGATATTTAAAACATCGCGCACCCAGGTAGGACCTGAATTCATTCATTTCAATCATGGAGTGAACGGAGGAAGAAGTGATTACTTGACTTTAGGCAAAAAAAAAAAGAAAAGGCCCAATCAGCGATAAAAAAGGGGAATTTATTTCATTTGTGTAACATACAAAACAGTCCGGCGCCGGGGAAGTTTATGGTCAGACACCGCGTATCGCGCACGTTAAAAAAAAGCTTTGCGCGTACATGCCCTGAGGGGCTACGCTTTTGCCTTGACGTACGTACGCTGCGTATAGGCGTATCGTGAGAACGCTCGAGTGTATCTCGGCCTTAAGTCAGAGCAGTACGCACACTATAGTTACACTTGATGAAATTCTAAAATATAATCTGCTTGTGTTTAGTCTCTCTCCCATATTTGTCTCCGTGTACACAGTGTCAGGATCAGCGGAAACAGAGGGAACCCCAGTGTCAAACAGAGCAAAGACAGGTTTTTCTTAAAGTAGGTGATTTCAGGACTGGAGTGTTATTCTCTTTTACGATGAATAACCCTCCAAAACTGAGCCTTGACCTATTGTGTTCTGGCAGAAGCAGAAGGAATAAAAGCACAACTTTTTGAGTTTCCACTAAACACCACCTGTTGTGTTCAATTGGGATTCATACAGTGACTGATACATTATCTTTATTTAGGTCCAACTGCAACGGTGTCCAGGTGTTCAGACGCATCAGGTGATTCAGAATCCTCAACAGTTAAGGG
Source organism: Garcialebias charrua (assembly GCA_038048925.1). NCBI lineage: Eukaryota > Metazoa > Chordata > Actinopteri > Cyprinodontiformes > Rivulidae > Garcialebias > Garcialebias charrua. The sequence goes on along the minus strand of JBBPBX010021013.1, from coordinate 19,526 downwards.
TAAAGAAATGTACATTCTATTACTGAAAAGAAATCTGATGCTTTATGTTTTTAAGCTACGGTACATAAAATCATTTGTTTACTTTCTTCTGATTGTTTACAGTCCTGGCAAACACACAACAGACATCCGTGGCCCTTCCATCACAACAGACATCCGTGGCCCTTCCATCACCGCTGTCATTTCTACTGAAGGAAAAAGAGAGTGCAAAGAATACAGAGTTGTATAAAGGTTCGTTTCAACTCACCCTTAAATATCTATTTGTTGCATCAATAGCAATGTCTGGATAATTTTCACAGCTACTTCATCTGTTGTCTTAAAATTATACTGAAGCCATAAATAAATAACTGAAAGATAACGCTCCTTTTCAGATTCCAGCACAAGTGCAGCTTCCACCTCTGCACAGAGACCTTTCCTTTGAGGACAGTGCTGAAGATGGTAAGAACTGACTGCATACAAAAAATAATTAATTTTTTTACTGAGTAGTTTGCTTTATTAACAGCATTTCCACGCTGTTTGTCAAATATTTTGTAAACAATGTGGCTAATATTTGGAACACAGTCTTTTTTTTATGGAACCCTAATTCCATGTATTTTTATTTTTTTATGATAGTTCCCTCAGCTCAGCCGCCCTTTGCTGTTCCCCTGCCTCAACCTGACCATGACATTAACCGCTGGAGTAGTAAACTAGTAGTAGTAGTAGTAAACTAAGTAGTTTCCTGCTTACAACAATTTGCTCCTGTTTCATTGTCTGCCTGTTGTAGATCAAGTTGTAATGACTTTGACAAAACTAAGACAGAGCTTTGTAATGGATGATGTAGCACAGCTGTTGAAAACATCACGATGTCAAAAAATGAAAACTGAAAAGCTATTTGTTATTACACTTTAACAAGCTTTCACATCACTTTCATTGATTGTTTTGTAAAGACAAACGAGGTAAAACTGAAACAAATATGTTAGTTGCAAAATAATGTTTTTATTTTTGTCTGTACATTTTATTGTATGTTAACATGTAGACTGGGAGGAGACCCCAGGGAAGACCCAGGACGTGCTGGAGTGGTCTGGGAAGTCTGTAAGAGTCCTCCCAGAAGAGATGGAAGAAGTTGCTGTCTGGACACTCCCTGCTCAAGCTGCTGCCCCTGTGACATGACGTAAAACCAGGAGGAAGATGATGGATGGATGGAGTTAATATGTCTGAAGGTGATATTATGCCTTGGAGTTTAATTTTTTTAATAAAACTAAAAACTAATAAACAACTATTAAGACTGGTATTTTCTCCAAAGCAGCTTCATATGATGTGTTGTGTACGGTATGAATATTTATGTGCTTACTGCATTTTATCTCAAGGTATTTGTGGCAGAGCTGAATCTTATTTGCAAAAAAATTCATCTATCAATGTTGGAAACATGTTTTAAAAGTAAAAGTTATGGAAGTGTTTCATCTGTTTATCTGTAAAGTATTTGTAAAAAAGAAAAGTCCAACTCCAGGTGTTCTGTTGTGCAGCTCTGCAGCTCCAGGCACGTCACTGTCAGCTGAATCTGGAAGAATAAATGTACAATATGTTTTAATGAAGGTTTACAAGTACCTGTCACATAAGTACATATACTGAAAATTGCAACATTTACTCACCTGGACATAGAATCCACTTTGCCCATTGGTTAGAATGAGGTACCGGTACTTCTCATCTTCTAAGCATCTGATGTCACAATTTGGCCAACACCGAAACTGTGCAAATGACATGGAGCTATTTAGAGGACATTTAATCTCTAGGAGCTGCACAGAGTCCAAAATACCATCCAGGCTTATTACAAACTAAATACAGTAGGTGCATCCTATCATTGCAAAACACAATTAAATTAACTAATAAAAATAAAACAATTAGTATCAGCATTTATTCCACAGTATTGCAGCAGTGTGGCTGCATGACCTGCTTGTATTACACCTGATGTTTAAACTAACAGCCAGGCTCGGTGATGGAGGACTTTAAGGCTTTGGCTGAGCTCTGTCTGTGCTATCTAAAAAAGCTAAGTCTGGTCCTCTGGACATTCAAAAAACAAAACAAAGCAACAACAACAACAACAAAAACTGTTGAAACGTTTCGTCTTTCGTCCGAAAGACTTCCGGACGAAAGACGAAACGTTTCTACAGTTTTTTTTTTGTTGCTTTGTGTTGTTTTTTGAATGTCCAGAGGACCAGACTTAGCTTTTTTTTTTTTTTTTCTACCTGGATTATTGAGCAGGCATCAGGGTATCTGTCTGTGCTAATTTAAGATAAATAAGATTGTGTTCCACCTCTTTTAATAAAACGTGCCCAACGTTAGTACTGTATACTAAACCTCAGAGCTTTTCAGGTTGTTTTCGGGTTATTCATTGCTTCACCGTAATGTGCTGATATAAACTAGCTAAATATGCTAGTAGAAGTAATCTGCACAGGCACTTCTTCACGTCGCCCCCATCCCTCCCTCGTCTGCAGCGGAATGATGATCTTTTTCTCTCTCTCTCTAAAATAAACTAAAAACATTTAGCCCTGGCAAACTGCTTTGGTTTCATATTTGATAAGTTACAAACTAAAATAAACAACAAGAGTCAATTTTGTTTAAGTTACTTTAGTTAGTAAGGTATTATTAAGTCTCAAACATATATGAACTTTCTTGTCTCAAACATATATAAAAAAAATCCTTCTGTTATTTCAATTGAAACTGTCTGCACAAAATACTGAACAAAATACAACACAAAAAGTAAATTACAAGTGCAGTAATCCACCCCCAAAAATAAAAAAATGTATGTTTTGTGAATGTTTGATATACCACTGTGTCTGCTTGGATTGAACTCAGCCTCCTTGATGTGATGACAATTTCAGGATAGGAATCTGAGGTATCATCCACTTCTGTAAAAATAAACAACTGATCATATAGATACTGTGGAGGCGTCTTTCAGTAGATTGAAACAAGTTAAAATACTTTATTTAATGTTTACATCCACTCACCTCATTTAAAATGTGTTTTACGGCAAATAAACAATGTAATTCTGGAATATTGCCTTCCTGGTTCCCTTTTATAATGAGCCAGTTTGAATGGTCTTTCTGATCCAGGCACAGTGACTTCCTCTGAGCAGTCTGGATACAACAGGATGTACGGTCCTTCTTGTATGTCCTTGTTAAACCTTCTCATTTTCTGGACACCTTGTTGCAGTATCTCGGGTGCTCCTACCTCTGGGTCTACAAATAACAGGACCATTTTCCCTCTTAGAGGTTTTAAACCAGTCCCACTTGGCACCATCAATGTTTATCTGTGACAAAGATGAGAGCAATTTAACGTATAAGAGGTAGAAAAAATCAATAAATAAACACGATACATACATATGTGTTTCTCTATGGTCTAATTTGTGCTTGTGCTAGTACAGTTTCACAGTCAGCGAGTCAGGTGAGCACTGTTACCTGCACGTTTTTTCCTTTATGTTTTCCTCTCGGACCGTAGTTAAAATCCTGAAGCTCTTTGGACTTGGAGCTTCGGTACTCTTTGAAACATTTATATGATGGGCCAGGTTGTTCTGCTGAAATTAAAAAAGGTCGGTCTCAAAAATCAAAATGAGGTAACCAATAGCGCTAATATGTTTTATTCACAGGCTAATTAAAAAAGCTAACATTACGCTGCACTTACGGTACTTTGTTTAGCATTGTCCGGTTGTTGAGATGTCCCCTCTCCTGCATCCATCTGCTCTGTGCCATTTAAAAACTCCAAGGATCGACCGCACGAAATACAAAACAGCTTAATAAACTTATAGGTGTCCCACAGAACGGGCAAAACGTGACTCGACTGTCGTCCATCTTGGGTCAAAATGACCGCTTCCGGGTCATCACTTCCGGGTCATCACTTCCGGGTCAGCCTCGTTAGGACATTCCCTTTCCGTGTGATTCTCTCGTTTGCTAAAGTGTTTCAGAAAATGTTAATTTGTTTCAGAAAATGTTAAAGTGTTTCAGAAAATGTTAATTTGTTTCAGAAAATGTTAATTTGTTTCAGAAAATGTTAATTTGTTTCAGAAAATGTTAATTTGTTTCAGAAAATGTTAATTTGTTTCAGAAAATGTTAATTTGTTTCAGAAAATGTTAAAGTGTTTCAGAAAATGTTAATTTGTTTCAGAAAATGTTAATTTGTTTCAGAAAATGTTAATTTGTTTCAGAAAATGTTAATTTGTTTCAGAATTTGTTAAAGTGTTTCAGAAAATGTTAATTTGTTTCAGAAAATGTTAATTTGTTTCAGAAAATGTTAAATGTTTCAGAAAATGTTAAAGTGTTTCAGAAAATGTTAATTTGTTTCAGAAAATGTTAATTTGTTTCAGAAAATGTTAAAGTGTTTCAGAATTTGTTAATTTGTTTCAGAAAATGTTAATTTGTTTCAGAAAATGTTAAAGTGTTTCAGAATTTGTTAATTTGTTTCAGAAAATGTTAATTTGTTTCAGAAAATGTTAAAGTGTTTCAGAATTTGTTAATTTGTTTCAGAAAATGTTAATTTGTTTCAGAAAATGTTAAAGTGTTTCAGAATTTGTTAATTTGTTTCAGAAAATGTTAATTTGTTTCAGAAAATGTTAAAGTGTTTCAGAAAATGTTAAAGTGTTTCAGAAAATGTTAATTTGTTTCAGAAAATGTTAATTTGTTTCAGAAAATGTTAAAGTGTTTCAGAATTTGTTAATTTGTTTCAGAAAATGTTAATTTGTTTCAGAAAATGTTAAAGTGTTTCAGAATTTGTTAATTTGTTTCAGAAAATGTTAATTTGTTTCAGAAAATGTTAAAGTGTTTCAGAATTTGTTAAAGTGTTTCAGAACTATTTGTTAAAGTGTTTAGCCTTATTTGTTAATGTGTTTTGCACCTCAGGGCCACCGTAGTGGCGGCTCCAGAGATATTTTTCTGCAGGTGCTAAGGGGGGGCTAAGCATTTTACTGAGGATGCTATGAAGGATAATTTGTTCCTTCAGTTCTCAAGGTCAATGTGTGTCATTCACATCACATGTGGTACATAAGGTGTAATCTTTCTGGGCTTCAGCTGGTGGATCAGATTGTTGTTGTTTTTTTACTCAATATAATCACAGATTTATTTTATTAGTGGTGTTTTGCGAGGAAAATATCACAACAACCACATGTTAAAGAATATTAACTCGGATGAAAAGGAAAATAATCTGATATTTTCTTGGGGGTGCTAAGGGGGTGCTATGACTTTTCCAGGGGGGGCTGTAGCACCCCCTAGCTCCCCCCTGGAGCCGCCTCTGTTCAGAAATACAAAGCTGATATTGATATTTCCTGTTCTTTCTGTAAGCTCTATCCAGAAACTTCATCTTTTTTGGAAGTGTACATACTCACTAAAGTTTTGGAAGGACATGGTCTAATATCCAATAATATCCAACCAGGTTTCCTTCTGTATTTTGAAAATGTTCTGTTTTAGATTAGATTAAATAGATTAAATTAGATTTCAAGACGAAAGACTCTTCTCACGTATTTATTATAAATTTATCTTGTTTCTTGCTAGGTTTCACATCCATAAAAGTAAAATACATGTAATGCATAGGAAACCCTTTTTTGATCTCTTTTATGGATGTAAATCTTGACTCAATCTCAGAATCAAATAACAAAAAGGCTATAAAAACAACCCTGATGCATACTCAATAATCCAGGTAGAAAATTTAAAAAAAGCTAAGTCTGGTCCTTTGGACATTCAAAAAACCAAACAAAACTAAGCAAAAACAAATGTAGAAACGTTTCGTCTTTCGTCAGAAAGGTTTTGTTTTTTGAATGTCCAGATGACCAGACTTAGCTTTTTTAGAGCTATAAAAACATGAAATATCTGTAATGAATACACCTCAACTCTGTAACTCGCATCTATTTATTTCTGTAGCTTTGTTTTATTTTTTTTGTTTGCTTCATTTTTTCTTCTTTTTTATGTTCATTGTTCTTGTGTGTATACTTTAAATTGTTGTATTTGAAGTAACGTTATAAATAAAGATTTTTAAAAAAAAAAGAGACTCCCAGAGTGGTTTGAACATGGAATCATCTTAGTTCAGCAGCTATTTAATCCCATTGGTGTTTTAATGTCTTATTCTGAACTTCTAAACAAGTTTGGCATTCTATAACACCAAAGGAATACGCGTTTGTTTTTGACGCTATCCCGTCATGCTTCTTAAGTCCTCTACAACTTCTCCACGGACTCCACCAAGTTTGAACCCTGCTGACTCTAGAACTGGTCAAATCTGTTTTTCCACTAAAAAGACAAAAAACAACCGTGATATACGTGCCTTATTCCAGAAGACTGGTCTCTGTTCCAAATGTTGTCTCTTATTGGAATAACCTTGCACCAGACCTGAACTGGGGAAAAAAAATCTGGAGCCTTCCATCAAAATATTTGGTTATTAATAAAATCAAATAAGTATCCTTTAAGATTATCCATCGTTTCTGCAAGTCTTTCCTTCAACGATACAAAAAGGACATTGACATGAACTGTTCATTCTGCCAACTCAGAAGATCTCTGTCCTTTATTCTGGTCATGTCCTTTCTACTTTCTGGCAAGATATTTGCACTTTTATTTCCCAAAATATTCTTGATGACTTTTCCCTTATAATAATAAAAATAATAATAAATTTTATTTGTATAGCACCTTCCTACAATGCCTTGCATTGACCAAGGTGCTTAACAGGACAGAAAATATAAAAACTGGTACAATAAATCAGTGAAAAAAGAATAAAAGCAACAGCAATAAAACGAGGCAATGGAATTATGTGAATGTGTTGTTTGAATCCTTTTCTTATCCCATTAATAAAACAAACCATTATTATATTATCAACCTAATTTTATTAGTTGCAAAATATCATGTATAAATCTAAATTATCATATCAGAAACCTTGTTTCTTGGTCTTTAGAGACTCTCTAAAGACCAAGAAACAAGAAAAAAAAAGTTAAGTCACAAAAATGTGGAAGTGGGTACACAAATCAGTAGTTTTTATGGCTTTACTATTGTTTGAGTACTGAAGTGTTCTAATATATTGTTTGAATTCCTCTCCAAAGTTTTTTTTTTTTGAACGTCCAGAGGACCAGACTTAGCTTTTTTAGATTTTTCTACCTGGATTATTGAACATGCATCAGGGTACATTCAGAACAAGTTCTACTTTAAACGTAAAACCTTTACTGTACGCCAAAACATTATGACCAGTGGCTGTAATCTCTCCACCTTTTAATAAAAATTAAAGGAATGAATAAAATGCATGTATGAGGACAGCAGGACATGTTAGACTGATACAACACATGTATGATTCAAAGATTTATTTTTTTGTCATACCAGCTCACATTTATACGTTTATGGTATGAAATTCGGACTCAGGTTCCAGAGATCAAAAAGCCTAAAATTAACAACAAATAAATAAATAAATACAAGAGTGTACACACGTAAATAAAGTTAAAAATGTAAGATGAAGCTGAATTAAGTGCGGCTCGAGTTCATCAGTCCGACAACTGCAGGGAAGAAACTGTTTCTGAGCCTGGTGGTTGCTCTAAATGCTCCTCAACCGCTTGCTTGAGGGGCTGGAACAGACTGTGTGCAGGATGAGTGAAGTCCTTCATGATGCGGAGCGCCCTCCCCCTGCATCGTGAAGTGTAGAGGTCTGAGGTGGTGGGAAGGGCTGCTCCCTACAGTCTTCTGTGCAGCCTTCACCTCCCTCTGCAGAATCATCCTTGCAGCAGCAGTGCCACACGGTGATGCAGTTGCAGAGAACGCTCTCCACCACACAGCGATAGAGGCTCCTCAGGACAGAGCTCCCAAGTCCAGCTCTCTGCAGCTTCCTGAGGAAGAGATGCTGCTGGTGGGCCTTCTTGACCAGACAGGAAGTGTTAGCTCTCCAGGTGAGGTCACTGAATATATGTACCCCCAGGTACCTGTAGCAGGAGACCACCTCCACAGCTGCTCCTCCAATGTGTAGGGAATAAAGAGGATCCTTGTCCCTTCTGAAATCTACCACCATCTCCTTGGTCTTCTTCACAGTAATGTAGATTATTGTCTCAGCACCAGGTGTTCCACCTCCTCTATTTGGACTCACCATTGAAGCTCAGAATTATATACTACCTCCAAACATTCAAACGCTTTTTGTAAAAAGGAAAAGTTGTTATAATTTAAAGGGAACAGACATTTTTGTAAAACACAAGTACAGAACCAGTTTAAAGAGTCGGTCTACATCAATACAAGGAATAAGTTTGTGGAATAATTTCGAAAACGATGTAAAAAAAAAGTAAAGTCTATTTCTATATTTAAAAAATGATTAAGACTAAATTGTTGAAAATATATATTTAAATTTTAGTTAATATGAAATGTACTAGAAATGTAAACGTGTGATGAGTTATTTATGTTGTTATATTATTTAAAGATTATTATTGTTTTGAATTGATTATTTGAACTGATTTGTCTTTTTAAAAAAGGGGCAGATATGATAAGATTTTTTTCTTCTTCTGCCGCCTTTCCTTTTAGATTTTTTTTCCTTTCTTGTTTCTCTCTATTGTGAATTGTAATTTCTCTTTCTTGTTTTAAATCTGAAATGAATGAATAAAATAAATAAAAATCGTGGTGTGTCCCACTACTGTGTCGTCCACAAACTTCATTACATACTGTATATGGCAGCTGGGGTGTCTAGCCGAGCAGTCATATGTCAGCAGAGTGAACAGAAGGGGACTCAGCACGCAGCCCTGGGGCGAGCCAGTGCTGAGTGTGATGGAGGAGACGATGGTGTTGTGTGGATCCTGAGTCTGAGGTCTGTTGGTCAGGAAGTCCAGAATCCAGTTTCTGGAGTGATTTGTGACATAAGGTGTCAGCAAAAGGTCAAAGGAAAAATGTACAAGACAGTGGTGAGACCAGCTATGTTGTATGGTCTGGAGACAGAGACATGGACAAAAAGACAGGAGACAGAACTGGAAGTGGCAGAAATGAAGATGCTGAGGTTCTCCTTAGGAGTGACAAGGATGGATAAGATCAGGAATGAGATCATCAGAGGTACAGCACATGTTGAACAACTGGGAGATAAAGTTAGGGAGGCCAGACTGAGATGGTTTGGACATGTCCAGAGGAGGGACAGTGGGTATATTGGTAGAAGGATGTTAGAAATGCAGCTGCCAGGAAAAAGACAAAGAGATATATGGATGAGTTAGAGGACATGGAGGTAGTTGGGATGAGGACAGAATGAGGTGGAGGACGTGGAGACCCTGAAGAGTGAAATCACCTGAGAGGTTAACGTCAGTTTTTTTCAGAGACAACTCGTTGACAGACATTTTCACATAAAGTTTATTATTTAGTGCAAATGATAATAAAAATGTTTCAGGTGAAAAAAAACTCGTCACATTTTTATTTTCACAAAGTTCAGTCTGATCGATCTGCGGCGGCACGACTCAAACTGCCCCTAGACTGAGTGCGACGTGGGCGGAGCCTCATCGGACAACCTGAAGCCTTCTGTTTTTATTCTCACAGAGAGAAATGGACCCCGTCGGTACTGAAGGGACAGAGCCACATGATCCCTGATCCTGCCACCGAGAACTTATGGTGGATACCAGCAGGAAGGTGAACTTTGACCCCTGGACGGTCACATCCAGCCAATCACATCAAAGACCCGCCCACTGCGAGGGTCTAGTTCCAGATCAGACGAGGATCAGTTTGAGTCCTGCAGCCGCCGTTACACTCATCTGGTCTACAGCGCACAAAATCACATCTGGATCTCCCAAAGAGGTCCATTGAAAACAGGAAGCCAGCAGAGATCCCCTGACCTCTGACCCCGGCTTGGTTTTTGAGCCTCCTTTTAGTCTCAGTTCAATAAAAAGTTTATGCGATGATTCACCTGCACCTTTCTTTACAGCCCTGTCCAGATTAAGGTTCCAGGTGAGACTCTCCTCACCTGTTCAGGCTGGACAAAGAGCTGCGTCTGAACGTAACAACGTTTGGCACGCTGTCCTCTGGCGTCGGAGCGGTCAATCATCTGATGGACCACGCTGCGTTTGAGGCGGGAACACTTGTGTTTAACAAACACGAGGACATTCAGGGGCTCGGTGTGATCTTCTGTCTCCTCTGAGCCAAGGAATATTGTAAATTAGTACATGTTTCTGTTATTTTCTGTTACGTTCAATAAATTTTAAAAAAATAAGAAAAAAGGAAGAGCTCGGGGTTTCCAGTTCATTTCTACATGAACTGGATCAGGAACCATGGAGTCCTTCCTTCTTCAAACACCTTCAGCTCCACGAAGCAACAAATCTCACTTCGTAGTCCGATAAGAGTTTTCACATTGTTCGGCTTCCCAGCATGCACTCTGAGTGTCACCAACAGACATACACCTGTAGAAACATGCACATTACTGAGCACGATTCCAGTCCATCCATTGATGCACCTGAAGGAGGAGAGAAGGTCCACAGCCCTGGTACAGTCCAGGTTCTGGTCAGTCTCCAGATCATTTTATCAAATATTACAGGAAATCATGTCGAATGTGCCTCGTTCATTAAATGTTAATGAAAAACTGATTTTATTAAAGAGTTAAGAGTAAATGTACTTACAGACCCTTTCCAAAGAATTAGAATATCGTGGAAAAGTTAATTAACTTCCATAATTCCATTCAAAAAGTGAATCTTTAATAGATACAAGTATCAAGTATTTATTTGTTTATTTTTACATAATTTGGGCTTTCAGCTCATGAAAACAGGATTTCAAAAAATTAGAATACTGTGAAGACATCAGCTCACACTACTTCTCTAGTTTTTGCTGAAAAAAAGAAATAAATTGAGGATCCCAACAAATCAATCAAAATATAGTACTTTCAAAACGATATGTCAATTTTCATTACTTGGTTGGGACTCTCTTTGCCTTAATCACTGCCTCGCTGCGACGTGGCATTGAGGCATTGAGGCTGTCAGCTCTTCTTTGTTGTTGGGTCTGGTGCCCCTCATCTTCCTCTTGAGAATACCTCATAGATTCTCAACGGGGTTCAGGTCCGGCCAGTTGGCTGGCCAGTCAAGTGCTGTGGCATGGGCAGGGGCCAGGTCCTGCTGCAAGATGAAATCTGCATCTCCATACAGATCCTCAGCAGAAGGAATCATGAAGTCCTCTAAAACATTCTGAAGAAAGCCGAGTTTACCAACACCTGCACCGGACATTGCACCCCAAACCATGACTGACTGTGGATATTTCACACTGGACCTCAAGCAGTATGGGCTCTGTTCCTCAACCTTCTTCCTCCAAATCCTTGGACCATCTTCTGAATGAAAGGCACACTTTACTTTCATTGGAAAAGAGGACGGAGGAACCCGACAGTTGTAGCCCATCTCCCGGTTGTGTCTGAATGTGGTGGTTTTTGAAGCTGTGACTCCCGCCTCATTCCACTCTTTCTGGATCTCTGCCAGATTCTGGAATCCTCTCTACTGTATTTGATAATCCGCTGAAGCCCATGATCATCTCTTTTGCTGGTGCATCTTCTCCTGCCACATTTAGCCCTTCCACTAGACTTTCCATTGATATGCTTGGACACAGCACTCTGTGAACAGCCAGCCTCCTTAGCTATGAACTGTTGTGGCTTACCCATCATATGGAGGGATCAATGATGTCTTCTGACCAGTTATGTCTGCAGTCTTCCCCATATTGAACCAAACTGAAGCAATTCAATGACACCTGGGGAAACCTGTGCAGGTGCTTTGAGTTTAGTAGATGATTAGTGTGTCGCACTCAGTTAAAAACATTCATGAGCTGTGAAATTTGGGCTGATTTCTCCACAGTATTCAATTTTTTTGAAATCCTGTTTTCGTGGGTTTCATGAGCTGGAAGCCCAAATTATGTAAAAAAAATAAAAAAATAAACAAATACATGGAAGTTAAACAACTTTTCCATGATATTCTAATTTTTTGGAAAGGGTCTGTATGTAGCTCGTTTCTATCTGATCAAGATGCTCAGAGCTCTTTACAACAATCTGTGTGCTCTGATTCATACATCATCTACTACATCTGTACAAAGACTAATCAGAGCTTTATCACATTCAGACACCGATGGGACACACATCGGAGGCAATGAGGGGTTCAGTGTCTTGCCCAGGGACACTTTGGCATGCAACTGCTGGTGGAATCGAACCCCCAACTCTTGCATTGGAGGATGACTGCTCTAACCACTCAACCACAGCTGCCCAAATCTGTATTAATGTGTAAACTAAAAACACCTGGTGAGCAGTCTCACCTGGCGATTCACATTAAGCTCCGCCCCCTGATCCACTTGTCTGTCAGTGGGCGGAGTCTGGCCTGGCCCCGCCCAGCTGGTGCCAGTCCACCCAGTGCTGACCTGGAACCAGCCTGTTGAGGGGGATGAAGGTCTCCCCCAGCAGCGTGTTCTCCCAGAAGGCGCCATCGCTCAGAACCCGGAGGTGGATCTGGCGCTGGTCCAGGTCCCCGTGGGGAATCCGATCGTACACCAGCTGCAGGGAACACAGAGACATCATCTTCAGTACTTCCTGTTCCTGTCTGTGTCGAGGCTGATCCAGAACCATCTGGACTAAAGGTGTGGTTCTGGTCAGAACGTTCCTCACACCAACATCCAGATGTTGGAAATGAAAAGTGAATTAGTTCTGTAAAAACCCAGTACCAGTCTGTAAGTGAAATATTTTACTAACAGAAGCATCCGTGCTGACAGTAAGGCGTGTCACTTCCTGTTCTCCATCTGACTGTCTTTACGTCTCGTACGTTTTACACGTTTGCATTCTGCTCGTCTTTCAACACTTCCTGGTTTTTATCGCGAGTTTAGGGTCCACTAGCTATAGCTAGCATTAGCTTAGCACTGCTTCTCCTGTCCTCATGTGCTCCGTGTCAGGTGTTCCTCCGCCTCCTTTAGCGTTAACGGTTCTTCATGTCGGCCGTAACGACGCCCGGCTGCCTCGGTGTGTAACTCTGCCAAAACTACATCGGACTCCGGAGTCTCCTCTGGTCTGCTGCTCAACTGGACCAGTGAGGACATGTCCAGCCGCTGGCTGTCCCAGCAGTGTCCTCAAGACGACGTGGACTCCGTAGAGAACTGGAGTCTGACAGAAACCTGGCTACAGCAGGTGGAGGAGGAGCTGTTGTCTTCCAGTCAGGGTTATTGATTAATGCTAAACAGATTATTAGTTATAATCTATCTGTCTCGTGCAACATGGGAACCAGAACAAACATTTATTCATCGTCCTCATCATCGTCAGTTTCTCTCAGAGCTTTCTGTCGGACCTGTTGTTGAGAACGGATACATGAGTGGGAGATTTAAATATTCATCTGGATCCTCACAGCCCAGTCCTGATGGATCCTCACCATCTGGTCCTGATGGATCCTCACAGCCCAGTTCTGATGGATCCTCACCATCTGGTCCTGATGGATCCTCACAGCCCAGTTCTGATGGATCCTCCCCATCCGGTCCTGATGGATCCTCACCATTCGGTCCTGATGGATCCTCACAGCCCAGTTCTGATGGATCTTCACCATCCGGTCATGATGGATCCTCACAGCCCAGTTCTGATGGATCCTCACCATCTGGTTCTGATGGATCCTCACAGCCCAGTTCTGATGGATCCTCACAGCCCAGTTCTGATGGATCCTCACCATCTGGTCCTGATGGATCCTCACCATTCGGTCCTGATGGATCCTCACCATCCGGTCCTGATGGATCCTCACCATCCGGTCCTGATGGATCCTCACAGCCCAGTTCTGATGGATCCTCACCATCTGGTCCTGATGGATCCTCACAGCCCAGTTCTGATGGATCCTCACAGCCCAGTTCTGATGGATCCTCACCATCTGGTCCTGATGGATCCTCACAGCCCAGTTCTGATGGATCCTCACCATCCGGTCCTGATGGATCCTCACCATTCGGTCCTGATGGATCCTCACAGCCCAGTTCTGATGGATCCTCACCATCCGGTTCTGATGGATCCTCCCCATCCGGTCCTGATGGATCCTCACAGCCCAGTTCTGATAGATCCTCACCATTCGGTCCTGATGGATCCTCACCATCCGGTCCTGATGGATCCTCACCATTCGGTCCTGATGGATCCTCACCATCCGGTCCTGATGGATCCTCACAGCCCGGTTCTGATAGATCCTCACCATTCGGTCCTGATGGATCCTCACAGCCCGGTTCTGATGGATCCTCACCATTCGGTCCTGATGGATCCTCACAGCCCGGTTCTGTCTGAGCCTCTTTAACCCCACAGCCTCTGAGAGAGCATGCAATCAGAGAAGGTGCTGATCGGACCTCTTCCATGGTTGTTTCCCTCCACCCTGCAGCGCAGCACCTCAGGTGATGGTAAATGAAGCTTTACTCAAACATCTCAGAGAAGCTGCTCCCTGATTTTATTCTGAGCTGGTGATGTTCAAACAGACGTCTGGAAAGCTGGAAGAAAAAACTGCTCCACCAAGATGGAAGTTTGATTTGACCTGGAGATCCACACTGGCTAACAGGAAACACCTTCAGTCAGCTGCGACTGTGTCGTCTTCATCTTTGGTGGAGGAGAACAAGAACAAGTCCAGGACTGTGGTTAGTCCTGTCCCTGCTGAGCCACGTGTCTCTAGAACTGAGCGGAGACGACGTCAAGACGTTCTTTAGAATAAAATTGTTTCACTGCGTCTCCACTGAGGCTGCTACGAAAACACCAAGAAATATTGTTCTGAAGAACCCGAACAGAAGTTCTGTGTGAGGAGAACTGACGCAGAACCACAGAAGCTGCATCTGCTTCAACAACCACACCCACCATCTCGTTGTAGGTGGGGTTACAGGTGCGCCGCGCCGCCTTCGTCTTCCTCTTGCTCATCTTCATCGGGTCCGGCAGCAGGTAGAGCTTCACATAGGGGTCCGGATCAGTACCGTCCTGCAGGGGCTGCTGCAGAACCAACAAACAGAACTGTGTGAGAACCGAGACACACACGCACGCACGCACGCACACACACACACGGACTGACCAGGCCTCGGATGTGCATCACCATAATGAAGAGTTTGCCATTCTTGAAGGAGATGGACAGTTTCACTTCACCAAGTTCCTTTCCTGAAGCTGGAGGCCATGATACCTCTGCAACACACACACACACATGCGCACAGACACACACACACACGCAGACGCTTGAACAAATGAAAGCCGTCAGAATTAATGTGAAAGCAGACAACCTGACTGATTATGTTGTTGCAGTGAAATAAACAGGAAGCCTGATCTCTGAGCTTTTATTTTGAAAAGTACTTCCTGTATGTAAACGTGCAGATCTTCACTGTCAGGTTTGTTACAGCAGTGATACGGTCAGCCTTGTTCAAATTCAATAAATTATGACCTGAATGGAAAATTTCCCATGAACCTTTGCACACGTCAGAGGCTCCGCCCTGTTTGAACTACAGCAGAAGTAAGCTCCGCCCACCTGTGAGGGAACCTACCTGCAGGTCTGCTGCTGGCTGCTCCTGCTCTCTCGTCATGGAGCAGCGGGTGGAAGAAGGTGTAGACCAGATCGGACTGAAAGACCCAGAGCACAAGCAGGTCTCAGAGCGGTTTTCATTCATGACTCATTACTTCAGGGTGAGCGCATCGTCACATGCTGACCTTTAACCCCGTGATCTAAACATGTCAATGTGTTCAGACCCTCAGAGTGTCATCAGAAATACAAAGAGCTGCTGAGACATCTGACAGAGGGGTCAGAGGTCAGGCCTACCTAACTGTAACCCTAAAGCACCCGCAGAGCTCCAACTGTGCAGACATGTTTAAAGCAGTCCACCCTGATGGTACAGCGTGCACACCCCGCCCCCCCCAGTGTGTGTGAGTCATGTGACATCACTTCATCTGGACCCACCTGAGACACCTCGGGCGCCGCGTGGATCAGGTGCCACACGTAGCCATTCAGCTCATCTTTCCTCCTGTCAGCCGTCGCCTCTCCACGGGAACGACCAAACATGAAACGATTGGAGAAACTGTGGGCGGAGCCACGAGAACAGCCCAATTAAACTAAAGGTTCAGACAAATTATTTAAAAAAAAAAAACACCTCAAACTCTCCAATAACATCAGAGAAAACTAAACTCTGTATCTTACACCTGAACTACACCTGGAGTACACATTAAATACACCTGGAGTACACCTGAACTACACCTGGAGTACACATTCAATACACCTGAACAACTCCTGGAGTACACATTAAATACACTTGGAGTACACCTGAACTACACCTGGTGTATACTTGAACTACACCTGGTGTATACTTGAACTACACTTGCAGCACACATTAAATACACCTGGACAACACCTGTAGTACATCTGGAGTACACCTGGAGCACACATTAAATACACCTACACTACACCTGGAGTGCACATTAGATCCATCAGGACAGCATAAATACACCTGAACTTAAACTGAACTACACCTGGAGTACACGTTAAATACACCCAAACTACACCTGGAGTACACCATGAATACATCAGGCCACCATAAATACGCCTGAACTACGCCTGAACTACACCTGAAGTACACATTAAATACACCTAAACTACACCTTGGAGTACACATTAAATACACCTAAACTACACCTTGGAGTACACATTAAATACACCTAAACTACACCTTGAGTACACATTAAATACACCTAAACTACACTGGAGTACACATTAAATACACCTAAACTACACCTGGAGTACACATTAAATACACCTAAACTACACCTGGAGTACACATTAAATACACCTAAACTACACCTGGAGTACACATTAAATACACCTAAACTACACCTGGAGTACACATTAAATACACCTAAACTACACCTGGAGTACACATTAAATACACCTAAACTACAACTGGAGTACACATTAAATACACCTAAACTACACCTGGAGTACACATCAAATACACCTAAACTACACCTGGAGTATACATTATATACACTTGAACTACACCTGGAGTACACATTAAATACACCTAAACTACGCCTGGAGTACACATTAAATACACCTGGTGTATACTTGAACTACACCTGGAGTACATATTCAATACACTTGGAGTACACCTGAACTACACCTGGTGTATACTTGAACTACACCTGGTGTATACTTGAACTACACTTGCAGCACACATTAAATACACCTGGACAACACCTGTAGTACATCTGGAGTACACCTGGAGCACACATTAAATACACCTACACTACACCTGGAGTGCACATTAGATCCATCAGGACAGCATAAATACACCTGAACTTAAACTGAACTACACCTGGAGTACACGTTAAATACACCCAAACTACACCTGGACAACACCTGTAGTACATCTGGAGTACACCTGGAGCACACATTAAATACACCTACACTACACCTGGAGTGCACATTAGATCCATCAGGACAGCATAAATACACCTGAACTTAAACTGAACTACACCTGGAGTACACGTTAAATACACCCAAACTACACCTGGAGTACACCATGAATACATCAGGCCACCATAAATACGCCTGAACTACGCCTGAACTACACCTGAAGTACACATTAAATACACCTAAACTACACCTTGGAGTACACATTAAATACACCTAAACTACACCTTGGAGTACACATTAAATACACCTAAACTACACCTTGAGTACACATTAAATACACCTAAACTACACCTGGAGTACACATTAAATACACCTAAACTACACCTGGAGTACACATTAAATACACCTAAACTACAACTGGAGTACACATTAAATACACCTAAACTACACCTGGAGTACACATTAAATACACCTAAACTACACCTGGAGTACACATTAAATACACCTAAACTACACCTGGAGTACACATTAAATACACCTAAACTACACCTGGAGTACACATTAAATACACCTAAACTACACCTGGAGTACACATTAAATACACCTAAACTACAACTGGAGTACACATTAAATACACCTAAACTACACCTGGAGTACACATCAAATACACCTAAACTACACCTGGAGTATACATTATATACACTTGAACTACACCTGGAGTACACATTAAATACACCTAAACTACACCTGGAGTACACATTAAATACACCTAAACTACACCTGGAGTACACATTAAATACACCTAAACTACACCTGGAGTACACATCAAATACACCTAAACTACACCTGGAGTATACATTATATACACTTGAACTACACCTGGAGTACACATTAAATACACCTAAACTACGCCTGGAGTACACATTAAATACACCTAAACTACACCTGGAGTACACATTAAATACACCTAAACTACACCTGGAGTACACATTAAATACACCTAAACTACACCTGGAGTACACATTAAATACACCTAAACTACACCTGGAGTACACATTAAATACACCTAAACTACAACTGGAGTACACATTAAATACACCTAAACTACACCTGGAGTACACATCAAATACACCTAAACTACACCTGGAGTATACATTATATACACTTGAACTACACCTGGAGTATACATTAAATACACCTGAACTAAACCTGTAGTACACCTGAACTACACTTGGAGTATACATTAAATACACCTGAATTACACCTGGAGTACACCTGAACTACACTTGGAGTACAAATTAAATACACCTGAATTACACCTGAACTACACTTGAACTACACCTGGAGTACACATTAAATACACCTAAACTACACCTGGAGTACACATTAAATACACCTAAACTACACCTGGAGTACACATTAAATACACCTAAACTACACCTGGAGTACACATTAAATACACCTAAACTACACCTGGAGTACACATCAAATACACCTAAACTACACCTGGAGTATACATTAAATACACCTAAACTACACCTGGAGTACACATTAAATACACCTAAACTACACCTGGAGTACACATTAAATACACCTAAACTACACCTGGAGTACACATTAAATACACCTAAACTACACCTGGAGTACACATCAAATACACCTAAACTACACCTGGAGTATACATTATATACACTTGAACTACACCTGGAGTACACATTAAATACACCTAAACTACGCCTGGAGTACACATTAAATACACCTAAACTACACCTGGAGTACACATTAAATACACCTAAACTACACCTGGAGTACACATTAAATACACCTAAACTACACCTGGAGTACACATTAAATACACCTAAACTACACCTGGAGTACACATTAAATACACCTAAACTACAACTGGAGTACACATTAAATACACCTAAACTACACCTGGAGTACACATCAAATACACCTAAACTACACCTGGAGTATACATTATATACACTTGAACTACACCTGGAGTATACATTAAATACACCTGAACTAAACCTGTAGTACACCTGAACTACACTTGGAGTATACATTAAATACACCTGAATTACACCTGGAGTACACCTGAACTACACTTGGAGTACAAATTAAATACACCTGAATTACACCTGAACTACACTTGAACTACACCTGGAGTACACATTAAATACACCTAAACTACACCTGGAGTACACATTAAAGGTTCAGTATGCAGTTTCTGTAGAACTGCAGCAGT
>JBBPBX010021012.1:30920-42798 GCA_038048925.1 Garcialebias charrua | reverse complement strand
ACTAGCCTTATCTAAGGATGCCAAATGTGCCTTATGTGCCTTACTTCATATGCCACTTTGCCTCTATACCAACATCAACTACCTCATACATATACTTTTTTTTTTTTTTCTTCATCAAATCTTTATTTATAACTTTACTTCAAGTACAACAATTTAAAACAAACACAGAAGAACATTGAACATATACAAAGAAAATAAAGAAAAAAAAACACAAGAAAAATAAATAAAACAAAAATAGAGATAAATAGATGCGAGTTACAGAGTTAAGTTGTGTTCATTACATATATTTCTTGTTTTTATAGCCTTTTTGTTATTTGAGTCTGAGATTGATTCAAGATACAGTTTCACATCCATTACAAAGAGATCAAAAAAGGGTTTCCTATGCATTACTTTACTTTTATGTATGTGAAACTTAGCAAGAAACAAGATCAAATTTATCATAAATATGTGAGAGGAGTCTTTCGTCTTGAAATCTAGGATACCAAACAGAACATTTTCAAAATACAGAAGGAAACCTGGTTGGATGTTATCGGATATTAGGGCAACAACGTCTTTCCAAAACTTCAGTGAGTATGTACACTTCCAAAAAAGATGAACAGATGTTTCTGGATAAAGTTTACAGAACGAACAGGAAATATCAATATCAGCTTTGTATTTCTGAAGAAAGTGTTTAGTTGGATAAAATTTATGAATTAATTTAAAAGAAATTTCCTTGACTTTATTAGTGAGAAAAAACTTTTGTGGGAGAGACCAAACTTTTTTCCAATTAAGATTCTGCACAGAGGTGCTCCAATAGGAAACACATGACGGGGATGAAACCAGATTTTCTTGAAATAAAGAACGGATTTTGGAATTGACGCCTTTTTGGTGAGTTGAGAAGCAGAGTTTACCAACAGCAGACTGCTTAGGGTCAGGACTCACAGACTGGATAGAAGAGAAGTCAACATCTTTAAACAACATGAGCAAACCAGATGGGATAGCATCAAAAACAACACTATATTCTCTTGGGGTGACAGGAACCTTGTACTGAGTAAGGAACTCTTCATAGCTATAAAGAAGACCTTTGTTATTAAATAGCTGATGAACTTGAATAATACCATAGTTAAACCATTTCTGATAAAATAATGACCTGTTTTTGAATATTATGTTAGAGTTGTTCCAGATGTAACATCTCTGCGGAGAAAAATTATGTTTATAGATAAGAGACCAAGCTAAAAGTACCTGTTGGTGAAAGTTGGAAAGCTTAGTGGGTATTTTTGGAATACTGTAATTACAAAGGAGAACAAACTCCAAACCGCCTAAATGTGAAAAGACATGCTGCGAAATGAAGTTCCAGATAGAGTTTGGGTTTTTAAGATAATTTTTGATCCATTTTATTTTAAAGGTGTTATTAAAGGAGTCAAAGTCAATAAAATTTAGCCCACCAGACTTATCATTGTTTAAGACGACAGATTTACGCAAATAATGTGTTTTGTTTTTCCATAAGAAGTCGGAGAGTGTTCTGTCTGCAGATTTACAAACTGATTTATCAACATGAAGAGACTGGGCAGTGTAGGCCAGACGGGACAGTCCTTCTGCTTTAGTAAGCAGGGCTCTACCTCTCAGGGACAGATCCCTCTGCAGCCAACTGTTAAAAACCTTTTTTGACTTTTCAAGGACAGGAGTGAAGTTAGCAATACTTCTATTTTTACTATTCTTAGTGATACTGATACCCAGGTATGTTACAGAATCTTTGACAGGGATGCCACAAATAGAGGAGTGTGTGCAATTATTCACTGACAACAGTTCACACTTATTAAGATTAAGAGACAGGCCAGAGGCCTTAGTGAAACTTTCAACAGTACTAATTGCTAGAGAGACCTGTGACACATCTTTTAAAAACAAAGCTGTATCATCAGCCAGCTGGCTAATGAAAATACTTTGACCTGCAATATTGATTCCCTGTATAGGGCTGTTTCTGACATGAGCATTTAGAAACTCAGCTGCTAACAGAAAAAGATAAACAGATAGTGGGCATCCCTGTCGAACGCCTCTCTGGAGACTAAACCTAGGAGACGTACCAAAAGGAAGTTTAATGCTGCTATTACTTTCTGCATACAGAGTTTGTACACTTCTATTGAAAAAATCACCAAAACCAAACCTTTTAAGTGTAGTAAGCATGAATTCATGCTCTAAGGTGTCAAACGCTTTGTGAAAGTCCAAAAATAGAATTAAACTGTTGTCCTGTAGGAGTTCAGAATAATCCAGAATATCTAAAATTAGCCTAATATTATTAGAGATATGGCGGTTTTTCATAAAACCAGACTGACACTCGTCAATAATAGGGTCTATAACAGATTTAATTCTATTGGCTAAGATTATAGCTAAAACTTTGTAATCGTTGTTTAATAAAGAGATTGGACGCCAGTTGTCTAGGAGGAGAGGGTCTTTCTGTGGTTTAGGAACCAAGGTGATCACACCCTGACGTAATGTAGGAGGCAGCAGTCCTTTACGGATGCTCTCAGTGAAAACTTCTAATAAGAATGGAGCTAAACTAACAGAGAACTTCCTGTAGAATTCTGACGTAAGCCCGTCTGAGCCTGGTGATTTATTTAGTTTTAACCGGCCTAAAGCACTGATGACTTCATTTAAATTTATTGGTCTATCACAGAAATCTGCATCATCCTCTGCCAGTTTTCTGTTATCAGAGAGAGAGAGTCAAAGAAATCTGTGTTTGACTGCAGACAGAATCTGGATGTGTAAAGGTTGCTATAAAAATCTGTGCAGAATTTAGCTATTTCTCTCGGGTCCTCTACAACCGATCCACCAATTCTTAACTGTCGCACAGAGTTATTTTTTGACTGTTGTCTCTCCAGTCTAAAAAAATATGCAGAGCTCTGCTCACCTTTCTCAAGCCATTGTCTGCGTGATCTAACATATGCTCCCTCAGCTTTCCTTTTATAAATCCCGTCTAGCCTAAGCTGCATCTCATCAAGTTCAGCTTTTTCATTGACATCCAGAGAATCAGCAGATTTTGAAGACAGAAAAGTGATTTTTTGAACTACTTCAGTTTCTTCTGAAGTTCTTTTTTTAGCCAAGTCACTACTATATTTTCTGAGAAATTTTGAAATATCATATTTTAACAATTCCCAGTTAATACCAAAAGCATTTTCCTTTGAGGCTTTGTTCCAGAAATATGAAATAATGCTTTCCAACTTAGAACAAACCTCTTTGTGGCTGAGGATGCTGCTGTTAAGCTTCCAGTAGGAAGATTTAAAATGATTAGAGGCTAGTGTTAAAGGGATACTGAGATGAATAGCTTTATGATCAGATAGAGGGGAAGGAAGAATGCTTGCTACCCCGTTACTTATTTCTTTAGAGATGAGCCAATAGTCAATCCTCGATTGGCTTGATAAAGATTTATTAGACCAAGTATATTCTTTTTGAAGTGGATGTGTTTTTCTCCAGATGTCCATTAGACCATGTCTTTCAGTGAAAAGGTTTAAATAATTATCCTGAGAGCTGCTATCTTGTCTTGGGGGCCACCTATCATTAAGATTGCTGGGGACAATATTGAAGTCTCCTCCAAAAATAACATAAGAATTTGGATATTTAGATAAATAATGTAATAAGCGGTCTTCTATTTTGGTTATAAAGAGAGAATTCTCCTGGCGGTTATTAAAACCATAGATATTAACCAAGATTAACCTACGATTTGCTGTTTCCACCACAAGTATTACATAGTGACCTTCTTTATCACATTCTGAGATTACAACATTTCCATTAAAACGATTTTTGAGAATAGACACACCAGCTGAGTGCTCTGACCCGTGGGACATCCAGACATCTGATCCCCACTGCGATCTCCAGAAGTTGGCATCTTCTGAAGTGGAATGTGACTCTTGAAGAAAGCAAAAGTCTGTGTTTTGTTGTTTACAGTAAAGAAATAAGGCTTTGCGTTTTAAATGATTTCTAAGACCTCTCGCATTTAAAGAAATAATAGACAAGGACATAAAAAAAACAAAGACAAGAGTTAGAACAAGAACTAAGCAGGAACTATTAAAGTTTTCTTACACTAACAAAGCAAGTGGAGGCTCACAACTTATATGCTGCTGTGCCACTCTTTGCAAATGTCAACGCTAGAAACTTCAGTTTATTTTATAGATATACGTTTTATACTTTTTATACTACTATGCAAAAACTCAGGACAGTATTACACTTTTATTATTTCATTTTATGCTTATGTTCATTGGGTGTTTGGTGTTTTAGGGGTGTTTGGTGTTTCAGTGTTGGTGTAAATTTTCATACTTTTATACTATTATGAAAAAACTCAGGACAGTGTTACACTTTTTTTACTATTTTATGCTTATGTTTATTAAATGTTTTAGTGTTTAGTGTTTAGATGGTTACTGTTGCACCGAGGGACTGAGAGAAACGCAATTTCGGTCCTGTGTATGTCCTGTACATATTGCAGTTCTGACAATAAAGTTGACTTTGACTTTGATCTCTGACGGTTTTGTCCGAGGTGCAGGGACAGGGCCTTTGCTCGTCTCATATTTACCAATCTGAGGTGCATGAGGAGTAGAGCTCCCTTTAAACTGTTCCAGCTGGCAGCAACATTTCTTTGACTGTTATTATAAAAATCCTGTTTACTCTCGTACTCTGTAGGAGAGGGAACCTCTTCTATTTTCTGCGAGTGAGATTTGACCTTTTCGACTGGGTTTTGTTTGAACCAAGTCGGGTCATTGCTTTGTCAGTGAGCTTCACAAATATTTACAGCATACCATTTTATTTTTGATTCTCTTAACAAACGTTGTACCTCAAGGTTTTCTTGGTGAGCTTTCTCACTTCTTTGTGTGCTTCTGCTTTAATACTTCAAGCTCTTCAAGCTTTGATGCGATCAGCTTGAAAGCTTTATCATTTCTTTCATATCCCATCTTTGTTTTGAAATTTTCTCCAAATTAATGAGAGATGTTTGTAGTTTTTTATTTTAAATATTTCCTTATTTAAAATAAACTGGAGTCATTAGTTGTACACAGAAAAATGTTAAAAATGTAATTTTTAACTAAAGGTGTACAGATGTGTACATCAATTCTGTTCAAAATGCAGAGATGTGAAGAGCTTAATGTGGAAATGCTTTGTTCTCATCATTTTGTTTTTTGATTTAATGTGAAAATCAAATAGAAGATGCTTTTTAACTGTTATTTTAAATCTCTTCAGTATTTAAAATAAGCAAAAATGTTTGTCTGCACCTCTGTTATTCTAAAATCTGTATTTAAAATAAAACAGGAGTTTTTGGTTTGTGCATAAAACAATTTTAAAGGAGGTATTTCACCATAAAAATGCTGACTTTTTATGATGTTTTGAGAGAACTCATCTGTTAACGTCTTTTAACCAACAGGGAACAGATTCAAGTCTTAATGTTATCACGAGGTGACTGATTTTTCTATTTCCGGCCGCTAGAGGCGGCGTGGTTGACTCCCGTTAGCTTAGCCGTAGCTTAGCCGTTAGCTTGCGAGTAACACCTAACAATTCGATCAAAATCAACCTTTTAGAATTAGTTTCTAGTCTGTCCGTGATAATCGCTCGAACCACGTTCTTGTCAGAGACAAATCTGTGTTGTTAGACAGTTTAGATGGCTTAAATTGAGTTTTTAAACTTTTAGTGAAATCTTTGTTCTTCTTGTGTGGGAGTCACGTGGTCTGATGACAGAGCGGGACGGGCCGACGCAGCGTACCTAGCGCGTCACCAGCTTCCAACGAGGCGGAGCTCGCTACACAGATACGTGACGTCAACCAATCAATCACAGCGCTTGTAGTTCTATTCCCAAGCATACATGGTTAATGTAGTCTTATTACCTTCGACCAATGTAGTGTCAGAAATGACGACAAAAGTGGGCTGGTCGCAACGGCGTGCATCCCCACTTCATCAAATCAGCGCTCGCTATACAGATACGAGACGTGACTGACAGATCACAGCTCTCGTTTTATCCAATCATAGCTCATAAACAGACGTGTTAGACACGTCGGTGTAACATTAGCTTAGCACAGCAGAACACAATTCTACAGACTCTTAAACAACTCAAAAGTTTCAAATTAACTTTCCAAAATTCTGAAACGTGGCAAACACATTTAGATAGGCCAACTTAGCTACGCACAGTAACCTAGCACTTCAACTGTTTAAAACAAACACGGACTCTCTCGGAGCCACTTCAAGGTCGGTTTCGGTCCAATCTTTTAATGGAGCAGACTTGGGTTTGAACAGAACCCGGCCAACACTTTCTAACAGTTATATGCTTCTTTGACCTGCTCTAAAATGTAAAAACACCACACAGCAATCTTGTAAATGTTAATAATAGCTTCTAAAAATGACTCTGGTCATTTTTGAGATGAGATTTCCTTAGCTTGTGGACACGTAATCTGGACTGGGTCTTCAGAACCACCAAACACCTGCCACATTGCATGACAAATACCCACCAAACTACTTATAGCATTTAAAAAGTTGAACAAATAACAATTTCAGCTTCAAATGTCATTAACTGCAGTCCTGCAATCGTTCTGAACACTTCTAGCCCAAAATTATTATCCTCAGAGTTAAAAATTGGATTCTAATATGCAAGCATGATGTTATAGTTCATGAGAGATCACAGATTCATGAATAATCCTTTAGAAAACTCGTACAGGACCACCAGATATAGGATATATGAGGGAGGTCAATATTAAACTGACTCACTTTATATATCTTAATTACTTATTCAGATTGAATAGTAATTTACGGATTCTTTCTTTTTCAGTTTACCCAATATTTCTGTGATCGTTATGATGGACAAATAAACCATAAAGCCATTAAGTGATGATGAAAACGTTAACTTAGTTTGGTATGTCAAAGACACTACCATTTATTTAAAATAAATCAACTAAAATTAACACCATCACGCTTGATTGACAGATTTCACTGATTTTCACTTTCTTGCAATTTAACACGTCATCACATTTAAATTGCAACAACAGACATAAATACAGGATGTCAACATACTTAGTCTGAAGGTTCTTTAGCTTAAAATGTAGTTACCAGCTTAGAATTTGAGAGGAAGAAGGAAATAGGAGGAAAATTGGAAAGATTTTAAGAGGAAGTTTATCTTGCATTTATAAACCAGATGACACTCTTCCATACGCGTCCAGCTAAGATATCATCACACCTCCAGTAAGTAAACAGCTGCTGCTTTACCTTAAGACGTCCGCCTCGGTTCTGGTAAAGAGCTGTGATCAGCCTTGGACGAACGAGTCGTAGGTCCCGCAAGTCAAAGTTGGATTCCAAACGTGTTTACCTTGTCAGTGTCTGTGATACTTGCTTTAGTCGGCAGAAGTCGTGGCAATCATGGTTTTTGGCTCAAGATAACTTATTCCAGAAAGGAATAAACAAAGTTCTGAGCTTACGCTCGGTTCGAAGTGGACTGATAACAAGCATGTTATTAGCCCTTATTGAAGAACGAAGGTATTTTGCTCTTGACCAAACGTCCAACAGCTTGAAGCAAAAGTTCACATCTCCTCTTCCTTACAGGAACTAGAGGTTCCAGGAAACTTGGAACCCTAGAGGATCTGAGATTGGTGACTTGTCCCTCCCTGATTGGCTCGAAAAGAACCAGTTGAGGAGTTCACTTGTTGTTATCATGGTACAAGGTTATAGCCAGAAGCAGAGAGAAATGTTTAGGAAAAGACAGAGAGTGCTGGAGTCATTCTCATGAAAACAACGGATTAACTGTCTTCTCCATTTCTAAACAAAACGGCCGGGCCTCTCTGACCCGAGCCTTCAACTTTCACACAGCAGGAGTGACACAGTAATGTTTCACATTACAGAATAACACAGCATCATAGCACACATCATGAAAATGACAACATGTTATTCTTTTGATTACATTAGGATAAAATTAAAGAAGCCAATAGTCTCTTTGTGAGTGACTATATATGTTCTAAGATTACAACTAATGGAATAAATTGTAGTAAATGTCTGTCTACTGAAAGGTCAGTAAAGGTCATCACTGGCGCAGTTCAAAAAGACATGTTTGACCCTGGGTAGGTCCACTACAATAGCAAACAACCATCAGGGTGCTGACAATCCATCGTTAGGCTGATGGTCCTCCTTGATCATGTGAGCAGCTGGTTTCGGCTGTAAGCAGCAAACTGGTTGATCCACTGTGAGAAGGTGCTATTTATAAGACTGGGCTGAATACAGCTCCTCAGACTGAGGAAGTCTTTCAGACAAAAGACAGAACTTTTCTAATTTTGTTGTTGTTGTTTTTTTTTGTTTTTTTTGAATGTCCAGAAGACCAGACTTAAATTTCTTAGATTTTTCTACCTGGGTTATTGAGCATGCATCAGGATGTCTCTACAATAATTTTTAACACCAAGCAAGTTGAACCAAACTTAGCACTAAAGTTGATTAATTAAGTTGATTAACGCTGATTGTTGCATTTATGCACTGGCCAAACTCACTCACCCTCAAAATTAGAGGTTGTCAGTTGGAAACACAGTGTTCGAGCACTCTGAAGCTAGCAGACGCTGAGCTTGCTGCAAAGCACAAGACAATTAAGATGAAAAATACACCTGCATACTGTATCGATGCTCTGAGATGGGTTTGTTCATTAATGTTTTGACCTCAGCTGGCCTTAACTAAGCATGTTACAGCTCTAGCAGATAATGTTCAACACTTGTATCAAAAGATGTATAAAAAAAAAGATCTTGTAAAAAGATGCTACAGTTTAAATATACGTGAATCAAATAGAGAGGGTGAAATCCTGACATAAGGGACACAAGGCTTGCATGAAATGTTTGATTTATTTTAACCTTGGGCGAGCCCATGTTTCTCCTCATCCTGCACTTTATGTGGATGTAAATGATTATCTGGCTGTTTGTGTGGATGCAGATGTAGAAAAAGAGTGTGTGAGTCTGCGATAGCAATGTGTGCTCACTCTGCTCTCCATGCTGCTCTGCTCCCACAGTGCCCCTGGGACCCATCTGCCTCCCTGTTATTAATTCATCAGGCTTAACCATGCAGCACTTTATGACTCTGTTTGGATGGACGAACTATCACACACTCGTATCTCTCACTGACTCTCCACAGTGTATTGAAAAACAATATCCGTCACTGGATCCTGATACCTTAACTTGCAGCTTGAAGCATCCGTTGTCTTGGCCTCTAATCCTCTAATCCAGTCCAAAATTAAAGGCCTAGAACTCCTATAAGGAATGCATCCAGCTGCCTTTCATACCAGAGCTTTAGACTGAGATCATCTTTTGCTGAGAAACAACCAATTTGTTGTTGTTTTAATCTTCTGCACACTTTTATACAATAGTGCAGGGGTCTGCAACCTGCAGCTCCGGAGCCACATGCAGCTCTTTGGTCCCTCTGCAGCGGCTCTTTCAAACTTTGACCAAAACTGAAATAAAACTGAATTTCATTGGTTATAACAACTAAAAGGACTAGTTTTAGCAGTTTTCTTGTAATTTATTTTGCAAATATATGAATACTAGAAACATTACAAGGAGTAAAACATTTTTCACTTAATATTTTATTTCTTCAAAGTAGGATATGTAATTTTTCTACAAAAAAAAAAAAAAATCACATAAGAATGCATAGTTTATTGTTTTAGTTTTAAGAACCTGGGCAAAAACTATATATTTTTTTCCTTCTTTACAATAATATCATCTTCTATTTTGTTTTAGAATGTAAAAATATCAATAAATGTTAAAATTCATTAAATATTTTTAGTTTTATATATTCACCCCTACTGTCCAGAAAAGTGCCCTCCAACAAACTTTAACTGGTCTGTGGGCCACCAGTTGAGAATCCCAGTTGTAGCAGGTGTTGTGGCTCCGGACGCATTTAATTTAGTGAACAAAGGGGCAGCAATGGCTCTTTTGATGGTAAAGGTTGCAGGCCCCTGCAATAGTGGGATATGTCATGTTCAGAATATTGTTATGAAAAGCTCTCAATTACTACCACATCAAATTTTACTTTAACATCTGTAACAGTGACTGAGTTACAGTACTACCATTTTTGTGTTGACTTATGTTGATTAGCTGTGACATGTATCTTGAGCTGGATTAACTACAAAAGGTAAACAATTGTAGCCATACAACCAATTATTACTTTGTGAAAATTTTTATCAAAATTGATCCAGTGTTGCTTGAGATATTTTGCTAACAGACAAACAGGGCTGACAAGAGTTAATGCTCAAGTTTAAGAAAAAAAAGTGTGCAATGTGTAGCGCTTAATAGATCAGGTACACATCAGGTACACACTTTCAGCGGCTGGTGATATACACCAACACAAAATGTGTACATTTGGATCACCACCAACAAAGTGAACTCATTTTGCTCTTTGTGACAAAACCACTCAAAAATGGTGACGTTTTATTAAAAACAAACATCCTCAAGAAGATCCAGAAATAATTTCCTAAAAGGCCATAAACCTTCTCTGGGTGCCCATCATCACAAGTCCCTGTTTTCTCCTCACACTCCATCTGTGCTGCTAATTCCCATCATGGCTAATATGTTTTCTGATTGCAGCTCTGTTTAAAGCAAACCCTTTTATAGAAATGAAATCTGAACTTTGACAATGAGAGATAATCTAAGAATCAATCAGTGGCCTTTACGTGAATTCGTCTTGATTGCCGTGCCTAAACCCATTCCCTTCAAAGGCACAGAGAGAGATCTGAGATTGCGGCACATCAAAAGAGTTTATCTCAGCTAGTGTTCTGTGGCTGTAAAAAGCTGCTGCAAAGATACAATAAGAGATCAGCAAAAGGAGCCGGAAAAAATAGTTATTTAATGCCTACATGCATATTTTATTTTAGCAGTCAAAAAAGTAGCTTTAACGTACTGTAATTTACTTATTGAACTTAACTTATTCATTCATTCATTCAACCATTATTTATACATTCAACCTTTATTTATACAGGCTAGCCTCGTTGAGCCACGGGGACTCATTTACAAGAGGGACCTGTCTCACTCACACCCAGGGTCAATTTAGAGTTACCAATCAGTCTAACATACATGTTTTTGGACTGTGGGAGGAAACCTGCAGTGTTCCGTCAGTGAGGACTGAACTTGGAAAAAGGGCCTTCTCCTACTCTGCTCCTGCTTCATGGAATATCTTACAAAAAGATCTGAAGCTCTCGACCTTGACTTCTCTAAATGGTTTTCAGAATCTGTTGGAATCCTGGCAAAAACCAATGCAGATTTGTTCCTGTCTTTGATTTTATACGTCTACCTTATAATGTTTTGCTAGTTTTTTGATGCTTTGTTAAAAAAAAAAAAAAAAATCTTTTGTTTTTTTCTCTCTTTTGTTTTCTATTGTTTATTGTTTGTTTGTTTATTGTTTAAGGAAATTCTAATTGCTGTTCATTGTTCTTTAGTTTTAGCAGGTCGCTTTCGTAAATGAGCCCATGAGGTTCAAAAGATTTACCTGACTAAATAAAGGTTGAATGAAAAAAAAAAAAACGGAGAAAACCCACGCATGCACGGAGAGAACATGCAAACTCCACCCAGAAAGGCCCCCGGACCGGGATTTGAACCGGGGACCTGCTCGCTGAGAGGCAGCATTGTGCCACCGTGCTGCCAAAGGACTTACAGTCCTGAATGAGTTCCTTTCAATCAATTATCAATTTTTTCTCTCGTGAACATATATTTATTAGATCACAAGGTTAGATCAAAGTTACTCTGCCCTCTTCTTCGTCCTTCAGAGTGCAGCCTAAACCTTCAGAACATTCAGGGACAGT
The DNA here is from genome assembly GCA_038048925.1 of Garcialebias charrua. Classification (NCBI taxonomy): domain Eukaryota; kingdom Metazoa; phylum Chordata; class Actinopteri; order Cyprinodontiformes; family Rivulidae; genus Garcialebias; species Garcialebias charrua. Next base: position 31,040 of record JBBPBX010021012.1, on the reverse strand, counting down.
GGATCTTGGTCACCAGAGGCTAAACAGTGAGGCTATACTGCCCCCCAGTGGACAGGGTGTGATACAAGCTTTCTACAGAGGGGAGTAAAAATATTTAAGTTCAGAGCATGTACATATAAA
>JBBPBX010021012.1:9131-21701 GCA_038048925.1 Garcialebias charrua | reverse complement strand
TATATATATATATACATACACTAGTAATAATAATAATAATAATTGCCCACTAGGGCAATCTGTATCTGTCATTTCCAGAGAAACAGGCTTGAGCGAGAGAGGTTAGATTTATTTTGTTTTGTTCATCTGGTCAACAGTTTGTTGAAAAGCTGTTTGCAGGAATGCTCACCCACATCCTCCTCCTTCTTCTCCTCCTCCTCCTCCTTCTCCTCACCTTCTTTGAGCTCTGGGTCAGGGACGTAGATCCCGGGGGGGTCGGGGGGTCCGGACCCCCCAATCTTGGGGAAGTGTAGATTTGTCCCACACCCACAATAATTCAATAAAGGAAGCTGTATTTAAACAATATAAATATAAAATATACAATATAAAAATGCATGGCAGTCGCCGCTACCGGTGTATGAATGTGTGTATGAATGGGTGGATGGTTGGTATTGTAAAGCGCTTTGGGGTACCTCACAGGGGGCTGGAAAGCACTATATAAAGAAGCTCCATTTACCATTTTACCTAGCCTGGCCCTCGCCTTCCTGCACAGCTCCGCTCAATTCTCATTTCCCTTCACTGCACAGTCTGGGACTTCTGCCATAGACAACGATTTCTCCGGTAGATTTTTGACCGGACCAATCAGAGAACAGAAGGGGCGGAGTTTTTGGCCCCTAACCCACGCCCCCACCTGTCCCAGCGCAGCCAGCGAGCAGTCGCATGTTCTCATTCAAAGCGATGCAGGACTGTTTTATATGTGACACAAATTTATTAATTTCCCCTTCTTAATCCCTTATCTGGAGTTTTCTTTTGTTTTTTGGCCAAAAGTCAAGTTATCGCTCCCTCCTCCTCCTCCTCTCCGTTGAGTTCCACCTGTCCCAGCGCGCAGCCAGAGCCAGCACGCAGCCGCATGTTCTCATTCAAAGCAATGCAAAGCGATGCAGGACTGTTTTATATTTGACACAAATGTGTTAAATTCCCCTTCTTAATCTCTTATCTGGAGTTTTATTTTGTTTTTTTGCCAAAAGTCAAGTGATCGCTCTCCTCCTCCTCTCTCTCCGGCGCCGCTGCGGTGCAAAGAATAAGGAAATGACTGAGGTTGTCACGAGAGAATTAAAATAGGGTTTTACGTTGCTGCCCGAGTCCCTGCATATTTTCTGGTCTTCTGGACCAGCGCTACATGGTTTTATTTAATTTTTTTCAAACGTTATAAACACAGAATGCAGGCAGCGAGAGAAAATTCAGCAGGAGGCGGAGCAGATGTCAAGTTCGGCAGAGCTCTGAGGGGGAGGGAGCAGAATGCTTTACCTGTTCAAAATTTTTATAAGATCCAATGGTTTTGTTCCTCAGGCAGAGGCCACGCCTCCAGCAAGAATCGTTTTTCAATGGACAAGTCCCAGACCCTTGTCTGAAGCGAAGTGAAGGACAAGGGTCTGGTTTTAACCAGGCTATAAAAAGGCAAAAAAAGAGAGAGAAATCCACCATTAATCTAAGAAAAAAGGGGAATTTTTTTTTTCCCTTTTCAGGGGTCGCCACAGCGAGTCATCCTCCTCCACCTCACTCTCCTCTGCATCCTCTGTCCTCACTCCAGCTACCTCCATGTCCTCTCTAACTGCATCCATATAGTCTCCTCTTTGTCTTTTTCCTGGCAGCTGCATTTCTAACATCCTTCTACCAATATACCCACTGTCCCTCCTCTGGACATGTCCAAACCATCTCAGTCTGGCCTCCCTAACTTTATCTCCCAGTTGTTCAACATGTGCTGTACCTCTGATGATCTCATTCCTGATCTTATTCATCCTTGTCACTCCTAAGGAGAACCTCAACATCTTCATTTCTGACACTTCCAGTTCTTTCTCTTGTCTTTTTGTCCATGTCTCTGTCTCCAGACCATACAACATTTTATATTACACTTTCATATTACACTTTTATTATTTCATTTTATGCTTATGTTCATTGGGTGTTTGGTGTTTCAGTGTTGGTGTACATTTTCATACTTTTATACTATTATGAAAAAACTCAGGACAGTGTTACACTTTTACTATTTTATGCTTATGTTTATTAAATGTTTTAGTGTTTAGTGTTTAGATGGTTACTGTTGCACCGAGGGACTGAGAGAAACGCAATTTCGGTCCTGTGTATGTCCTGTACATATTGCAGTTCTGACAATAAAGTTGACTTTGACGTTGAACATAGCTGGTCTCACCACTCAGTGGCGTAGCCAGGATTTTATGAGGGGCGGTTCGTTTGAAGAAAAAATGGACCTCTGATTGGTTCATTGGCGGTGGTACACGTTACTTCAAACGTGTAAACAAGCTAATTAGCTAGCTAGTTAAAACAATGCTGTGTGAGGTAAATCTTACCAAATAGGTGGTTTTTGTTAGTGGAGAAAGAGCAACACACTGAGAGGGGATGTGTGTCCAGTCTTCTATTCAGAACTCATCCCAGAGACACGGTACTCCGAGTCCCACCCGAACATACACAGAAAAAAAATACCACCGAAGAAGAACGAATGACGTCATCCTCTTAAAGGCACAGTACCACTCCTTAACATAAATGCAAACTAACCCCACAACAAATAATATAACTTCAATTGCAAAAATAAATAATCTTTTTACTTTGCTTTGTGGTTAGACATTGTTTTTTATGAATGAAATTAATAAATTGAAAAATACAACAATACAATTCACATGTACACAAAAACAATTGACCAGGGGTCTGCAACCTGCAGCTCAGGGTCCCTCTGCAGCAGCTCTTTCAAGCTTTGACCAAAACTGAATTTTATTGGTTCTTATAACTGGAAGGGTTAGTTTTAGCAGTTTTCCTACATTACAAGGAGTTAACATACTTTCACTTTATGCTTTATTTCTTTTAAGTAGGATACTTAATTTTTCTAGTAAAAAAAAAAAAATCACATAGGCCTGCATTGTTTGTTTTAGTTTTTAGAAACTGGGCAAAACTATATTAATTTTTCCTTCTTTACAAGAATCTTGTCTTTTATTTTATCTTAAAATGTAAAAATATCAGTAAATGTTAAAAAATCATTAGACATTTTTAGTTTTATAAATCATTCCTGCTGGCCAGAAAAATGTCCTCTAACAAACTTAAAGTGGTCTGTGGGCCACCAGTTGAGAATCCCAGTTGCAGCAGGTGTTGTGGCTCCGGACACGTTTAATTTAGTGAATAAAGAGAGTCAGAGAGTCAGAGTCAGAGCAGAAATAAAGGAGCAGAATGGAGAAAGGGAAATAAAGGAGCAGAAATGGCTCTTTGTATCGAAAAGGTTGCAGACCCCTGCTATAGAGTAACATTAAAATTTCTCAAGACAAATGTAGTTTTGCAAAACCTTTATTTACATTGCATAAGACAGTTCTGTCCAACATCTTATGTCTCTGGATAGACAAGTGAGTCCAGCTCCATCCTCCTCGAGTGTTTGTTTGCAAACACATCAACAACGCTCTCAAGGTCAATGTGTTTGCTGTAGTGAATGTGAAGTAGTGCCAGTGAGAGACGCTCCTTCGTCATTGATGCCCGCATGTAGCTGTTCAAGCGACGAAGGGCACTGCGCTCACATTCGCAGGTCACAGGCAGTGTGTAGGCCAGTTGAAGTAGGACGTGCAAGTTGGGGTAAAGGTCTCGGTCACACTCTTTAATGGAACCTGCAGGGGTGTTCGGCCTCTGTGACCCAGGCACTCTGCCGTACCTAGCAGAACAATTATTAAAACAAAATGTTCTGTATAGTAATGTTGTAACATTCAATTTCTAAAATGGGCTTCTCAGGTGCTTAACTTCAAAATAACTTACTTCAGGGGCAGCCATCTTCATCATTCGAAGCACTGGTACACACCAAACTTGCACGGTCTTCATCTAAGATATGACACGTGAATAAGAGATTTTAGAATATTTTTTAGACACTTTTAGCATTTAAATAATCATATCAAAAGATTTAATATTTAGCTAAAAGAATTTACAGAAATACATTCTAAATAAGAAAACATTTGTTCCTGAAATCATTCTAAGACATATTATTGACAAAATCTATTTTACAAGAAGATCTGTTTTATTTATTTATTTTACCTGGAACTCTGTTTCTTTGAAACAAAGTTGTACATTGAAGCGTTGCTCTTTTCCTCTCTGTCCTTCTGCTTGCACCTACCCATGTTGGTATCCAGCACAGAAACCTGAAAAACAGTTTAACATAATATTAAGTATGTAGTAAACAATTTAGTAAGATCTGCTAAGACATTTTGGGTTTCTATTTGAAAACGTTTTTTTTACTTGTCTTACGTACAAAAACAGTTTTTCTGAATGTTTGTTCTTTTGAAAATTTATCCAAACATTTATTTTTCACCAAATAGGCTATATTACAGTATATTCAACACTGCTAAGTTATTGTTTGTATCCTGTCCAAACTAGGCCTGAGGCCTGTAGCTTTTGTTTAGAAAAACATGGACGCTCAGTTTCAGGCTTCCTGTGAGTAACTATCTGTCCTATCACTGTAAACTTAGCTTTAGGGATAGAATGGGGCCGTACTGGTACTAATTTCAGATAAATTACTGTCATAGGCGTAATTTACACGGGGTTGGGGGGGTTTTGACCCCCCCAATAATTTCATCCGCTCATTTTAACCCCCCCAATAAAATGACATAATTTCATCATTATACATATCTTACATCAATAATTGATTTTCTTTATTCATTTAAATTTTTTAGTAAAATTGCTGCGTGTTTTTAAGCAAACTCCCTGAGGACTGACCCCCTCCCCTGCAAATAATTTGGTATCACCCATCCCACCGGCTACAGGAAGTCACGTGAGTCGCGGAGCTGCTCATGAAGTTGCCCAGAAGTTTCTACATGCATGTGTCCGAAAAAGGCCTCCTTTTGTCGGACTGATTACTCTGGCTGCCCGCTCCCTGCTATGGATGTACCGGTAGCTGTTTTTGTTTGCAAGATACCACTCATAAACCACACCGCGGATTTTTAAATCCAGCTGATTTCACATTTGGTTCAGCTCAGGAGCCCGTCTGCTGTAGTGAGGTAAGAAATATATTTTTTAAGCGTTTATTTAACTAAATTTAAAGAAAGAAAGCTCCGGTTTGACCCGCCTGGCGCCTGCATAAAAATCAGCGAACTTTTTTTTAAAAATCCAGCTGATTTGAACATTTCGTTAAACTCAGGAGTACGTCTACTATCACCCATAAGTCAGCGAAGAAATACTGTATATTTTTAAGCGTTTATTTAGCTAAATTTAAAGAAAGAAAGCGTCCGGTTTGACCCGCCTGGCGCCTGCATAAAAATCAGCGAACTTTTTTTTAAAAATCCAGCTGATTTGAACATTTCGTTAAACTCAGGAGTACGTCTACTATCACCCATAAGTCAGCGAAGAAATACTGTATATTTTTAAGCGTTTATTTAGCTAAATTTAAAGAAAGAAAGCGTCCGGTTTGACCCGCCTGGCGCCTGCATAAAAATCAGCGAACTTTTTTTTTTTTAATCCAGCTGATTTGAACATTTCGTTAAACTCAGGAACACGTCTTCTATAAAGTCAGCTTAGTAATATATTTTTTCTCGCAAAGAAATAATTGTTTTTACCGTGTTTCTTTGTGAAGTTCTTCGTACTGGCTGGGTCCTGTCGCCGCCATCTTGATCAGGACAAAGCTGACGCGTCGCGTGGCGATGACGCGTATTAAACACCGAAGTGTACAATTTTTTCGTGTTTCTTGTTAATCACAACCCCCCCAATGTTAGACCTAAAGTTACGCCCCTGATTACTGTTCCCAACATGGCGGAAATAGCCAAAAACAAGGAAAAAAAAACGTGGCGAAAATCGTTGCTACTTAGCTTAGCTTTAGCATGTTTTAGCATTATCCATATCTTATAAAAACGTGACCCACTTCTAATCTCTCTAACATCAAACAGTACTACTTAAAATACACAAATGAACAGTTGAATCAAAAACCACAATGTAATTTTACCGTTTGAATCCACCGTGTTGCCTTCCAAGCCAGGACAGAGTGAATGTTGTCTTCCCCTCACAGTCTCGCGGGAGTTGTAGACGGGACTTCATAGGCAAAGTGGGCGGTTCGTTCGAACCGGGCGAACCCCCCCTGGCTACGCCCATGCACCACTGTCTTGTAAACTTTTCCTTTGACCTGTGCTGACACCTTTTTGTCACAAATCACTCCTGAAACTTTTCTCCATCCACTCCATCCTGCCTGGACTCTCTTCTTCACCTCTTTACCACATTCCCCATTTTCCTGGACAGTGGACCCCAAGTACTTGAAGTCCTGCACCTTTGTGACCTCTGACCCTTGTAGCCTCACTGTTCCACTGGCCTCCCTCTCATTCACACACATGTACTCTGTCTTACTACGACTGACTTTCATTCCTCTTCTTTCAAGTGAATACCTCCACCTCTCCAAGTTCTCTTCCACCTGTTCCCTGTTCTCACCACAGATCACAATGTCATCTGCAAACATCATAGTCCATGGGGATTCCTGCCTGACCTCATCTGTTAGTCGGTCCATCACCAGAGCAAACAAGAAGGGGCTCAGAGCAGATCCTTGATGCAATCCCACCTCCACCTTGAAGCTATCTGTCACTCCTACAGCACATCTCACCACTGTCCTGCTGTCTTCATACATGTCCTGCTGTCTTCATACATGTCCTGCTGTCTTCATACATGTCCTGCTGTCCTCATACATGTCCTGCTGTCTTCATACATGTCCTGCTGTCTTCATACATGTCCTGCTGTCTTCATACATGTCCTGCTGTCTTCATACATGTCCTGCTGTCTTCATACATGTCCTGCTGTCTTCATACATGTCCTGCTGTCTTCATACATGTCCTGCTGTCTTCATACATGTCCTGCTGTCTTCATACATGTCCTGCTGTCCTCATACATGTCCTGCTGTCCTCATACATGTCCTGCTGTCCTCATACATGTCCTGCTGTCTTCATACATGTCCTGCTGTCCTCATACATGTCCTGCTGTCTTCATACATGTCCTGCTGTCTTCATACATGTCCTGCTGTCTTCATACATGTCCTGCTGTCTTCATACATGTCCTGCTGTCTTCATACATGTCCTGCTGTCCTCATACATGTCCTGCTGTCCTCATACATGTCCTGCTGTCCTCATACATGTCCTGCTGTCTTCATACATGTCCTGTACCAGTCTAACATACTTTTCTGCCACTCCAGATTTCCTCATGCAATACCACACCTCTTCTCTTGGCACCCTGTCATATGCTTTTTCTAAATCCACAAACACACAATGGAGTTCTTTCTGACCCTCTCTGTACTTCTCTATCAACATCCTCAAAGCAAAGATGGCATCTGTGGTGCTCTTTCTTGGCATGAAACCATACTGCTGCTCACAGATAGTCACCTCTTGTCTAAGCCTTCCTTCCACAACTCTCTCCCAGATCTTCATCGTGTGGCTCATCAACTTAATTCCCCTGTAGTTGCTACAACTCTGTACATCACCCTTGTTCTTAAAAATGGGAACCAGCACACTTCTTCTCCATTCTTCAGGCATTTTCTCACCCTCAAATATTCCATTAAATATTTGAGTCAAAAACCTCACTGCCATCTCTCCAAGACATTTCCAAACCTCCACTGGTATGTCATCAGGTCCTACTGCCTTCCCCTTCTTCATTCTTTTCAAAGCTTTCCGGACTTCACCCTCACTAATCTTTCCCACTTCCTGGTCCACAGTTTCTATGACCTCCACTCTTCTTTCTCTTTCATTCTCTTCATTCATTAGCTCCTCAAAGTAATCCTTCCATCTTCCCATCACACTCTCCTCACTTGTTAGAACATTCCCATTCCCATCTTTAATAAGCCTAACCTGCTGCACATCCTTTCCAGCCTGATCCCTCTGTCTTGCCAATCGGTACAAGTCCTTCTCGCCCTCTTTAGTGTCCAGTCTCCCATACAACTCATTGTACGCCCTCTGCTTTGCCTTAGCTACTTCCCTCTTTGCTCTATGTCCCATCTCCTTATATTCCTGTCTCCTCTCTTCAGTCCTCTCACTGTCATATTTCTTCTTGGCTAATCTCTTTCTTTGAATGGCGTCCTGCACTTCACTATTCCACCACCAGGTTTCCTTATCATCCATTCTCTGTCCAGATGACACACCAAGTACCTTCCTACCTGTCTCTCTAATTACTGTTGCTGTAGTAGCCCAGTCACTTGGAAGCTCTTTCTTACCACCCAGAGCCTTTAACAGCTCGTCTCTGAATTTCTCACAACATTCTTCCTTCTTTAGCTTCCACCATTTGGTCTTCTTCTCTGATTTTACTCTTTTTCTCTTCTTCACAACAACAGTCATTCTACACACAACCATCCGATGCTGTCTGGCCACACTCTCCCCTGCCACAACCTTACAGTCTCCAATCTCCCTCAGGTTTCCTCTTCTACACAGAATGTAGTCGACCTGTGTACTCCTTCCTCCACTCTTATAGGTCACTCTATGTTCCTCCCTCTTTTGGAAATAGGTATTGACTACAGCCATTTCCATTCTCTTGGTAAAATCCACCACCATCTGTCCTTCCTGGTTTCTTTCCTTGACACCAAACCTACCCATCACTTCCTCATCCTCTGTTTCCTTCACCAACATGTCCATTCAGGTCTGCTCCAATCACCACTCTTCCCTCCCTGGGAATACTCTCTATCAAAATAGAACTTTTCAATGTGCAGTCACTATCAAACAAATCATGTCTAATTCACAATCACATTCTGGAGAAGAACTTGAACCTCATGTGTCTTATAGAAACTTGGCATCAACCAGATGTGTTCAGTTCTCTAAATGAGGCCTGTCCCTCTGGATACAGTTATCTGCAGAGAGCCCGCAGCACTGGCCGCGGTGGTGGTCTGGCTGTAATCTACCACAATAATTTAAAATTGACACATCTGGCTTCTCAGGACATTTCCTCTTTTGAAAGTTTGGCCTTCAACCTCAAAGCACCACTCCTGATGAACGTTATATTGATTTATAGACCTCCCAAACCGCATGTTTCATTTAACTCAGAGATACATGACCTCCTCACTTTTTTCTGCACCTCCCCTGTGAAAACAATTTTTATTGGCGATTTAAATATCCACATGGACAATTCCTCTTCCCCTCTGGTAGCAGATTTTCAGTCTCTTTTGGACTCTCTCAATCTCACCCAACATGTGGACGCCCCTACGCACAACAGGGGGCACACTCTGGATTTGGTGATTATAGACACTGTATTCATCAATAACTTTTCTGTATATGACCTGGGTGCCTCGGACCACCGTGTCATCTCTCTGGAAGTGCCTTCAACTTCGCCTGCTTCAAACCCAGAACGACCTATCCAGTTCCGGGACTTTAAAAACATTTCCCCTGATGTTCTGTCCGCTGATCTTCACGCCCTGACAGCTGTCAATCATTCATCTGCAGATGACTCTGTGGATCACTACAACCGATCTCTCCAAGAGCTTCTGGACCCACATTCTCCCTTGAAAACAAGACTGGTGTCTTTCTCTCGTTCAGCCCCTTGGTACACTGATGAGCTGCGCAGGATGAAGGCAACTGGCCGTGCTATTGAGAGACGTGTAAAATCATCTGGTCTCTCTGTACATAAGCAGGCATACAAAGAACATCAGAAAGCATGCGCCTATTCCTTCAGACAGGAGGTGGAACACCTGGAGAGCTGGTGCAAAGAGAATAATCTTCACATGAATGTGAAGAAGACAAAGGAGATGATTGTGGACTTCAGAAGGAACAAACACACCCACGCCCCACTGAACATAGGTGGATCTGCAGTGGAGGTGGTCTCCAGCTACAAATACTTGGGTGTACACTTGAATGATAACTAGGGATGCACCGATACCGATACCAGTATCGGGTATCGGTTCGATACCATGTGCGTTTACTCGTACTCGTACTCATAAAAGGGCTCCGATACTACAGGACCCGATACCAGTTTCATTTCATTTCATTGACTATGTAAGAGTTCAAATGTAAAACTTTTTTTTTTTTTTTGTACAAGTTTGGACATTCTTTAAGCCCTGAAAGTATGTCCAAACTTGTAAAAAAAAAAATGCCTCTGGTCCGCTGTGGTCCTCTGCACGCGCACTGAGCCGTGCGGCTTCAGCGTTCTCCTCCTGTGTGTCTGCTCCTCCTCCTCCCTTTCGAGCGACAGAGCGCAAGGTACGTGTTTAAAATGAGCTACCGGAAAAAAGACAGAGCAGGTCTTCTGTGTGTGTGCGCGCAGGGCAGGCCCAAGCCTCTTTGGGGCCCTAAGCGAAATTTGGATGGGGGCCCTCTGTTTCTACTAATAATGTGAATTACTGCAATCAACGGTCAGATGGTTTTTATCATTCTCCCACCTGATAAAACGTATTGCAACTCTGACAGTCCTTTTTAATGTATATATGTAATTTATTGCAGGGGTGCCAAACATTTTAATTTTGGACCACATCAAGTTCATGAATGTCCTCAGAAGGCCAGACATGACATAATATATTGATAAAACTGCCTATGAATAAACTGGTAAAAATTGTTTATTTTAGTCACATAAATTATCATGCTCAACAGTCCACAACATATTGCCAACTCAAGGATAGCTAGTAAGCTGTTAATATATCAACATAGCCTGATGTAAAACATTTGGCTAGCAAATGTTATGTATTGTGAAGTTTTAATTATTGCTATCAAGCGTTAGCAAAAACGTTGTTTTGAGCCCAAAAAACAAGTAGTGCCAATCAACTCACATAAAATTAAAACTCAGTTATTAACAAGTACAAACACGGTAGTCCAGACTGTTCAATGTTGCTAGCTCTATTTATCCATTGATTCTACTTTTGATCTTAGCTGATATTGTTATTGATTTTAATTGTTTTATTATTTGTTTTATTGACATTTAATTCTGTTGCTCCTTGTAGCACTTTGAGATTTTCATTAATGAAAAGTGCGTTATAAATTGAATTCATCATTATTATTATTATTATTAGCAGCTGCACAAATATTTTTTGATAAAAGAGATGTAGGGGAGACCGGGTATGGTTGTAACATGGGGAGAGTTGTAACACCACCAGTTCCACCAATCAGGGATAAGATAGGAGTCACATGATCATTTCAGTGTTTACCCGCTTCCCCCCCAATCCCATATTGTGATTGTCAAGTCTGGAAACAGGCACATGCAGATACTAAGGAGAAAAAACAGATTTTGAGGTAAGAAAGTAAACTTTTTGACCATGAATATATTTTGTTTAGTACTTATACTGTTGCAGATAAAACCATATGACTTACATTAGATGAAAGTGTAATTTCTCAGGCAAAATGTGATGCATTTTCCCGTGCTAATTTCAAACCGCTATGCTACTACAGCTAGCTAAACATGGCTGACAGGGTTGGGGTGGGTTGTAACACATATTTAGGCCTTATATGGCATTACTGTATATGACATTATATATATATTGATTCTTTAGTTTGTAGCAGGTCACTGTAAATGAGTCCACGAGGCTCAATGAGATTTACCTGACTAAATAAAGGTTGAATGAAAATTATATTTAGGCATTATAGGCCTACATGTTAAGGAAGTTTGTTCTAGTAGAATAATTTATAGACATGCACACACACAAACAGTATATTTGAGTTATGGTCAGTCACAGAGAGAGAGACATTGTTCTTGTATTGTTCTTTTAATTCAGTAAACCTCTTTTTGAAGCATATCACATGGCGTGGCCTCTGTTTTTGCTTCTTTTGTCTAATTGTTACAACTTACCCCAGCAGGTGTTACAACCTACCCCAGTAGCGGGGTAGGTTGTAACAAAGGACCACCATGTATTTGACATGAACTCATGAGGTCTGTGATATTCTTGCAGAGGTTTGAATTGGTGCCATTTGTAGTAAACAAGTGTGGGTATTTTGTATAAAAGTTTGAAAACTCTAGCTCAAAAATTCTGTGAGTTAAAGGTGCTGGAGCAAAATGTGTTACAACCAATACCCGGTCTCCCCTACTTTGTACAAACATACCTTTATCTTGCAGTTTTTTCTCTTCTTCATCATCTTTTTTCCTCTTCCTTTTTCAGCCCCTGAAGGATATATGCCCTTTTTTGCGACATTATCTAGCGTTAGTTACGTGTCAGGTGCTTAATTAGCTTGGATGCGGACTTCACATTGTGGCAAGGAGCGCTGGCTGAGAAACCTGTGAAACGTGCTCTACTGGGGCCCCACTGAGGGGGGTTCCCAACCACCGGTCATTTCTTTCTTTCCATAGAGTGATTTCTACATATTCAAATATACATATACACACAAATATATGATATATACAGTATGTTATATATATCATTATGAAAATAAAAATCTGAACTTTATGATGAAGTTGTGTGTAATAGAATAATATAATAAAAATTAAAAAAATAAAATAAAAACCCACAAAACTCAGCTCCTCTTTGGGGGCCCCCTTGTGTGACCCTGGGGCCCCAAGCGGCTGCTTACTTCGCTTATGCCTTGGGCCGGCGCTGTGTGCGCGCGTGTGTTTTCAGCTGCAGCAAACTCCGTTTGGCTGCAGGACTCTTCGTGTTGATGTGGGGGGTGCAGCGAATCAAAGCGCAGCCCC